>JAPQNM010000016.1:6500276-6537176 GCA_029783475.1 Metacarcinus magister
CCCCCCCCCCACACACACACACACATTTCATCATCCTCCCACTCCCCTTAACCCATCATCTAATTATCCACAATTATGGTGGTGTTGTTGCTTGAAAATACCTTCGTGCTGTTGTAGTGGAAACCGGATTGTTCCACATCACTAGATTCACATCATCCACCTTCATTATTATTAACTAGATATCTTTCTTTTTTTCCAGGCGGAGGCAGCATCAGGTTTGGAGTCTCAGCTTGCCTCCGTGAGTGACAAGTGTGCGGCGTTACAGAAGGAAAATGAACTAAACGAGAAGAGTTTGGAGGAGTTGGACACCCAGCACCAACAAGCTGTAGGTGAGTCGACAGGCTGGTGTTACGTGCTCAGACAGACAAACAGTTAAGGGGAACATAACAGTGATGCTAGGAATGGGAGGGAGAACAGATACGAGGAACAGTAGTGACAGACCTGTATTGTGTTTTGTGGTTCATATTTAATGTACAGGATATCCTTTGTAGCGTAATGATAAATGTGCATTGTCATGTGTACTGGACAACCTTCAGGACGATCATTAATGTTATATTGCAATTATGACATAACATTTATTTTCAGAGCAAATATTGAAAAAGAAGAAAGAAGCTCAGGAAGAGGCTCAGGCCCTTCGAACAGCACAGCAGGAGGTGGCGGAGGCCCTTGCCCAGGCACATGGGGACCAGCAGAAGGCACATCAGGAAATAAAAACCTTGCAGGCTGAGCTGGCTACACTCAGGCTCAATGAAGGAAGTTCCAAGTCCACTCTGAAGCAACAACTTGAAACATACTGTCAGGAGCTGAGTGACCTGAAAGGACAGTTAAATGAGAAGACAACCTTTGCAGACCAACTTGAGGTGAAGGTTCAGGAATTGAGTCAAGAAAATGCCAGAGTACAGAGGCTTGAAGGTGAGCTCCATGCCATTAAGGAAAAGGAAAGATTACAGTGCTCTAACCTGGAAGAGAAGAATTCGGTTTTGGAAGAACTTCAGAGTCTACAGAACAGATATGAAGAGGAAACCAGATCCAATGCAGAGCTAAAGGCAACCCTAGAAAATATGAATATTGAGCTACAAAAATTGAGATTATCAGAAGAAAGTTTAAGAGAATTAAATCATAATTCAGAAGAAAAGAGAAAATCATCTGAGACCAAGGCAGTGCAGCTGGAGGAACAGATTGCCAGTTTGACCCAAGAAGTGACTGACCTCAAACAGACTGTGCCTGACACCCAAACAAACCTACAATCTTCACAACAGAAGGATTTATTACAAGAAAAGATTAATATTGCAGAAGATGCAAAGTGCTTAATAGAACAAGAGCTGCAGAAGTGTAGACAGTCACTGGAGGATGCTAAAGCCGGCACACAGATACTAGAGTCAGAACTACAAGCCAAGGCTCAGGAGCTGACCATATCTAAGACAAGAATTACAGAACTCGACGTTAAAGTTAAACAAACAGAAAGTGATTTAACTGCCGTGGACAGGTCTCAAACGGAGGAGATGGAGGAACTGAAGAAGGCGTTGGCCCATCACAACCAAGAGGTGAGAGAGAGAGAGAGAGAGAGAGAGAGAGAGTTATGGAACAATATATGGCGTTGACAATATTAAGTTTTTGTTTTAATAGAATGACAGTACTCTAATCCTTGCCAACTTCTGTTCATGCTTAAAAACTGTATATCTCAAAACACACTTGAGGATACAATTTCATGTGCCTTGCCTCTACAGATGCCCAAGAATGTGAAGGTTGGTGTACACAAGATGGTGGAGTTGCTGCGTGACTCTGTGTGGCAACGAGACACACTGGAGCGCCACGTGTCCACTCTGTCACAGGAGCTGAGGGAAAAGAATGACCTCTTGGGCGAGGCTGAACTCTCCCGGGTGAGTGTTGCAGTGTGGCAGTGTGGGTGTGTGTGTGTTTCATGTGTATCCCTTCTCCCTCCCTAATGTGCTTGGATTTCAGTCATAAGATAATGTGCATTAACAAATAATATGTTTATACAATTCCCAAGAGTCATGTTTTTTCTTGGAACACATCACATGAGTTAGTGTTCCTTTTTGAACCAAGGGTCGTATATGAAACCATTACAGTTAGCAGAATAACAAGCTGAGATGTTGAGGCATTTTAAACACATTGTAGTAGGTTTAATTTAGTATTGCCTGTGACATGTGATCCCATTATTCTCAGGCTGAGTTAGAGAGGGAGTGTGAAGACCTGAGGGATCAGCTTGAGGAAGTCCAGAAGGGTGTGCGGCCCCAACCCGAGGGGAGCAGCCGGGGCCTACCCACTATTGAGGAGGAAGCCGAAGGAGGGGGTGAAGGAGAAGCAGAAGGAGAACAAGTTAAGGAAGGGTTTGGGATAAGAGTAGAGCAGCGAAGGGAATCTCCAGAGGTTGAAAGATGCAATGAAATAGCAGCTCTGCGTGCCCAGGTGGAGGCCTTGGCTGAGGCGCGGAGGAACTTGGAGACTGAGGCGGCCAACCTGCGAGGTGAGCGAGATCAGCTGCACGGCCAGATACAGCAGATGGAAGGGCGGGCTGGGAACCTTGCTAACTTGGAGACTGAGGCGGTATCACTGAGAAATGAGAAGAAAAACCTAGAGATGCAATTGGAAACCTTGACCCAGGAACTCGACCTTACATCTGTGACCCTCCAGGATGAAAGGGACACAGTGAAGGAGCAGCTCACCCTCCAAGGGGAACACCTCCTCGGCACTCAAGCAGAACTCAACATCCTCAAGCATGAGAGAAACTCCATTGGTCAGCAGTTGGTGTCTCAATACAAGATAATGGAGGATCGAGATGCCACCATCAGAATATTGGAGAATGAGATTGATGGTCTGAAGGACACACTCAAGGAAGTGTGTGGTGACCAGAACAAGTCGTTGCAGGAGGAACTCAACAGTGTGAAGTCTCACCTCATATACAAGGAGGATAAGGTGGATGCATTATCACAGATATTACAACAAATTGCTGAAATCTTCCAAGTTGAGGATGCCAGCACCAATATTGATAGGACTCGCAAACTCATCCAGGACAAGTACACTATGCTGAAAAAGAACCTTAAAGAAAAAGAACAACAGTTTAAAGAAGCTTCAAAGAGAATTGACATTTTACAATCTGAACTAGAAACTTGTAAGGTGAATTCTGAAAGTGAAGCAGAGTCGGCTACAAAACTATCTGAAAAAGATAAAGAGATAAGTCTTACCAAAGAACATCTGACTAGAAGTGAAATGGAGGCTGCCCAACTACAAAGAACTCTCGAAGAAAAATGTGGACACATCAAATTTTTAGAAAATAGTGCTCAAGTAATGCATAATGAACTAGAAACCTTAAAAGGTAAGCAGAGTGAAGATACAAGTTTTCTTGACCAGAAGAGCACAGAATTGGTGCATCTGAGAGAACAACTCTGTAAAGCTCACCAAGCCACTCAAGAAAAGGAAGAGCTGCTCCACACCTTAACGAGGGACCTGGAGGTGGCAACAACCAAGATCACCTCTGAGGAGAAGGCAGTTCAGGACATGATCCAAGAAGCTGCCAAGAAGGATCTCGATATTGTAGAGAAAGAGGCAAAGATTTCACAACTTTCATCACAAGTAAATAGCCTTGAAAAGGAATTATTAGAATTGAAGACACAAGAAAAAGAACAATCAATCCAATTATCAGACACAGAAACCATTATCCAACAAGAACAAACTCTGAGGAAGGAAAATGTACAACTGGTGGAAGAAAAAAATGCTTTGCTCCAAGAAAAAGAAAGACAAACACTTGAAGTCGAGGAGTTACGTGCAGGACAGGAGACAGCGCTGCAGGAACTTGTAACCTTGAAGGAGGAGCGGGAACAAATGATTGCCACCATCACACACAAGCACCAGGAGAGTCTGTCTTACCACAACGAGATACAGCGAATATCACAAGTGCTGACGGAGGTAAAGTATTAATGCACTTCATGGTCTGGGGTTTGAAGTGGTCATTATTTCACTATTCTATAACTACTTAATTGCTTGAAAAAAAGATTGGGGAGTATTTTTTTAAGTAACTGAGTATCATTTGTGGCATTAACATTATTTTTATTTCCCTGCATCTTCAGACTTCCAACCAGCTCATGTCAGAGAAAGCTGCCTTAGCGACGCGTCTGAAGGAGAGTGAGGAAGCTGTAGCAGAGTCTCACAGCCTGGTGGCCAGCCTGCGGGAGGAGCTCCACGCCCTAAACAAAACACAGAGTGAACTGCAGAAAAATGCTGCTGAAGGAATTATACAGAAAACTGAGGTGAGTCCACACGTAAAGGAGATCAATTATCTTATCACATGTTCCTGCCTTATTAACTCTCTCTCTCTCTCTCTCTCTCTCTCTCTCTCTCTCTCTCTCTCTCTCTCTCTCTCTCTCTCTCTCTCTCTCTCTCTCTCTCTCTCTCGCTCGTTATGTTATCACCCATTTACTACAGAAAAGCTTTAATATTTAACTGACAACAAAAATATCAAAGATTAACTATATATATATATATATATATATATATATATATATATATATATATATATATATATATATAATATATATATATATATATGGTATATATATATATATATATATATATATATATATATATATATATGTATATATATATATATATGTATATATATATATATATATATATATATATATATATATATATATATGTATATATATATATATATATATATATATATATATATATATATATATATAGTATATATATATATATATATATATATATATATATATATATGTATATATATATATATATATATATATATATATATATATATATATATATATATATATATATATATATATTGGTTTTTTTTGTTTTTTTTTGTTACTACCATTCTCATTGTTCTTAACAAAACTTTAATAATATTCACTACATTTGTTTTTATTCTTCATTTTTTGTCTAACTTAAAACCACCTCCAACACATGACTCCTTATCCTCTGTACATTATTAATTTCCTTTCAATATGTATTATCATTGGATCTTTTTTGTAATCACATCCTTTTATTTGCTGCTCAGCTCAATGGCCTTCGAAAAGAACTTGATTCCCTGCGAGCCAAGTTTTCCACCTTGGAGCAGGAACGGGACCAGCTGAGGTTAGCCAACTCTCAATTCAACACTCAGTACCAGGACCAAAGCAAAGAGGTAACAACAACAACAACAACAACGAACACACTGATTGAACCTTACTGGAATAACTAGTCTAACAATAAGTATAAGTGAATAACTAGTCTTGAACATAAATGGCTCACGGCAATCATTAGGTCACCATAATAACAATGTCCGATTACAAACATATTTCTCCCCACAGTACGGTAACATGAAGGAAAGAGAGAGTCGGCTGGCTGGTGAGTGTGAGCGGCTGCGGCAACACTTGGTGGCTGTTGAGGAGTCGTACACAGCGGAGGCTCTGAAGGGGGAGGAGCGGGAGGCAACATTACGCTCCACCCTCGCTAAGATGGAAGAAAAACTCAACAGTCACTCCAGTCTCTACAACTCAGCCAGGTGAGGAAGAACACTCACCACTTTGCTATTTTAATTTCAGACATTAATCTTACTTTAGCATAACAAAATAAGGTTGATGTTTGCTGCTGTCTGTTATGCCACATCACATCTATAAGAATACACATTTGCTACATCAGTACATTGTCAAGATAATACCTGTCAATACCCCTGACTTTTGTTTCTACACACCATAGATATGACACGTGATACCATGATCAGGGAATCCGTGTATAATGACCAATGTTTGTATAGCTTGTTATTAGTGTGAGGAGAAGACTTATTGTTTGTTTGATGTGTGCAGCCAGCGAGCCAGTGTGCAGGTGGATGCACTTCAGGAACAGCTGCAAGAGTTATCATCCAAGAGAGATGACGCCGTGCTGCGCCTTCATACAGCTGAGGAGGCAGCCGAACAGCACCAGCACTCACTCGACACACTGCAGCAGGTATGGGAAACACACACACACACACACACACACACACACACAACACATACACACACACACACACACACACACACACACACACACACACACATACACACACACATACACACACACACACACAGACACTGTTAATATCTCAGCTTGGAGTTTAGAAGCACACTTAGGATTGAGTGCAATTTTTTTCCTCAATATTCATAACCATCATTGTAACAATACCGATAAATGCTTGATATCATCTTATGATGTAGTGTTGATCAGACTAAACTTTGAAGAAAAAATAAAGACAATGAGATCAATGGAAATACCAAACTCTTCTAGAGTCACTGACCACTTATATTACATTGAAGAGCACAACCATAAAGACAAAGTCATGTACACAACAGTTCCAAGGATTGTATTGACACTTCCAGGTGCTGCAAGACTTCCAGAAGAATCAGGCGCGTGAGATTGCCGAAGCAACCGAACGAACTAGACGGAAGCTAGAGGAGGAACAGGATAAAACCATCTCACTCAACACTCAACTCAATGCCCTCAAGGTAAAATTAATTTTACATAAGGTTGTTTGCTTGACTATGCATTGTAAAGAATATTTGCTGGAGTCCTTTCTAAACTCAGTAGGAAACACTGCAATGATGAAAAACATTTTAGTGTTAGTTTTTTGTTTCACCACTTGATGTCATGCCACATGTACAGGAAAGGACTAATTGTATGAAAACTAAATCATAAACAGAACAAAGTTTACATGTAGATTTTTTTTTATCAATGTATCCTGTACCTGTGTTTGTAGAGTCAGCTTGCAGAGGCCCAGGGCGGCCTGGCAGCTGCCTCCAGACTTGGGGACCAACTTGCCAAGAAGGAACAGATGATTGTTGCTCTCAAGGCTCAAGGTAAGGACTCATGATGCTCAGCTGCCTTGTTTGCATTGAGTGGCAGTGTATTAAAACAAATTGTGTGTGTGTGTGTATGTATGCATGCGTGCATACACCCGTGTGTGTGCACGCTCCCGTGGTGTGTGTTTGCGTGCATGTGTGAATGTGAGTGTGTGGATGTGTGAGAGAGCATGCACATTCGCCTGTATGTGTGTGTGTGTGTGTTTGTATTTGCACACATGGAAATGGACATTTTTGTTACATTAGAATGGTTACGGTTTAGTGCATGATGTAGTCTCAGTAATATTTTTTTAAGAGTAACTTATTTCAAACTAGAACAGCTGGTTTCAATTTATTTTTCAAATTACTGCATTGTAATAATTAGAGTTTTAAGATCCAAGTGTAAGATCATAGTAAGGCTTCAGCCATTACCGGTAGCATGACCTTCCCGTAGCTTACAATTAATTGCATAATCACATCATCAAATCTGAATGAGCATATCTGAAACCCACCATAGTTTAGTGGCTCCAGAAATATTACTTATACTGAGTATTACCCAGCCTTGACCCTGTAATATTTAATGTAAGCTGTTCATTAATGCATGTAACCTGCATATAGTACATACTTCAAGAATTTTAGCCGTACTCCAAGAATGTGTAACTGAAGCCGTATATGAGAGTGATTTGCTAAGCCGACAGCATGGTGGTTGGTGGCTTCCTGGTTACCGTCGGGCTGGGTTACCTGGGAGGGCATGGGTCAGGCTGGCACTGGTTGCTCGCTTCTCAATGGCTATTATGGTGATTGGTGGTTCCGCTACAAAGATACCCGGGAGGGACCAGGACAACGCAGAACGACTAAATATCAGCTGGTAAATTTGGGTGGTGCACAAAGTGTTTCCCAAATTTCCAACTGGTATTAAGTTGAGCTGTTGTGACCCTCTGCTGGCAGGAGGCTCTGTGGTAGCTCACACCTCCCTCACCTCACCCGCACCACCCAGCACCCTCACGCTCCACCTCTCCTCCTCCACACTCACGTTATGGTTTATTTGGTTCATCGCTCCATTGTGGGGGATGCACGCTTGCTTGTTTTAATGATTTATTTGGTTGCATTCTGTACATTTTACCTTCTATTTCTTATGCCATTTTGATTATTTTACTGTGCTTCAAGTATTATTTTTGTTTTATTATATTTTAGTCAATTTTTTTCCCTTGATGTCTGGCTTTCAACACATCCAACAGTTGCTGTCAATGCTTTTACACTTTGGTTGGAAACATTAAGATCAGTGCTTTTCTCCTCACTAAGACCACCTGGTACAAGGCTCTGTGAGTAACATTTTTACACCAGGGAACCACGGAACATGGACTAACCTGTCTGGAATGGTTCAAATAGTTGCCTCATTCCGAGTGTTGCTGCATTCAGGCATCAGTTTTGAGACAGATCTTAGTTATGTTACTATATCATGTAGGAACAGATTTAGTTATGTAGGCTGTAGTATAATAATTATCCCTGTGGTGAGGCTGCAAGAATACTACCACAGTGTTTCCTGCAGATCCTAAGGGCGACAAAAAAAAAAGGAGCGAGGGGTACAGTAAGCCCATCCTCGGTATTCTCTTGTACAAAAAGATGGGGAGAGTAAAGTCACCCTGAACCGTAAAATGCCTTGTCTTTGCTCCCCACTTTTAATGGGGATAGAAGCCAGGTATATCAATAGATAGAGATAGATAAATAGATAGATTAAAAGTATTGTATATCAGGTGTGGCATCAGTTGTATTTGTCCGTCCTCATCTCTTAAGTATACCAGCAAGATTATGCATTATGTGAGTCCACCTTTTTAAAGTAGGCTTGGCTAACCTAGGAAGGCTGAAGATGAACAAAGGAAAGACCTGAGTCATGATTCATTGGTCCATAAATACTTGTCAAGGTAAAGAGAGCAAAAGTTGAACAAATGTGAATCAAAGTAAAACAAAATAACTAAGAAGGGAAGAAAAAACAGTTGTATGTACATTTTCTCGGCCTGGGGTGGTGGCTGCAGGAATACTACCACCGTGTTCTGTGCAGGGCGTAAAGAGCAACCTAAAGGGACGGAACGAGGAGTCTGGGAAGATCCTCTGTATTATTTTCTACAAGTCACAGAGGGGGAAGGGAGAGTAATGTCACCCCAAACCCTGATTGCCTCGTCTTGGTTATCCTCCTTTAATGGGGATATTAGCTGGGTATATGGATGTATGTATGTATGTATGTCAGGTGTGGATGAATACCTGAATACCTTATGGATGCTTTTAAATTTCCTGGTTGGGTTTATATTAAGTTGAGAGAAACTAACAGAGAAACTAACAGCTTGCATTTTTCTGTTTGCATTCATTTTATATGTGGATCTGTCCGTATATATTTGTTTGCATGTACAAGTGTATTTGCATGTGCTTATTTGCCAGTTTACATTGCATCAGTTTCATGGATTTCGTTTCATCCTTTATGTGTTTTTCATTGCACAGGTAACTCAAGGATAATATCTACAGACAGACAGACATAATGTGCATGACCCACAACACCTTGCTCTTGCCTCCCCTTCAGGAAAGTCTTTATAAAGCTTTTTGGGAAAGGTATTAATTCCATGGTGAATCTACACCACTTCATTTATTCTTTGTCATACAAGTGATTGAAAAATGGTTTCCAATCTCATTTTGAGCTTCTTCTTGACACTTTTTATGCATTTAGAAAAGTAATGAGAGCTAATTTTGTGTTTGTGTTGTATTTGTTGTGTGGGTCTGTTAGGGATATGAAACACTAACATGTGACGAGAGATTTTGGGTTCGTGTGTTTGTGTGCAAGTTATACAAAGTACCGTTAACCTTCTTTGCTGCAGGAAAGCTCCATATATTTAGTTGCTTTATATTTGGCGAGGCAGACCTTAACATATTTTTTTTTATGGCACACTCTACATTATATATAGGGAAAACTTTGTGTATTTGGTAATCCTGGCAAAAGTGTTTGTAATGACACACCAATATTGTAAGACATTCTTGTAATAACACACCTTGACAGCTCTATCTTCTGCAAGTAACCACTGACCACCCTGATGCACGTTCTAGGCCTTGCTGGTGTAATCTCACAAGGTAAAGCTGAGGAGCCTCCAGATCTCAGACTACCAGGTGAGATTGCACGAACAGGCCTACACACCACCACCCTCACCTTTTCACCTAGTGCCTGTGAGCCCACTTACTATAGGTTGCACTGCATGGCACATATTATAACACTGCATGTCTGGCTTTGGAATGAAGGTTTTAAGGTCTGTGGGTTATTTCAGGGACTAAAAAGTAACTTTTTCATATCAACTGACTTTAAAGAAGATATGATTTCAGTGCAAAGCATAAATATGTATTAGGTGTAACCTATATACCATTAATGATGCAAGTTACGTCTCTTATTTGCTACCAAAACAGTTAACTGTTAGAGTTGTTTATTTAATAGTTATAGTGTGAATTTTTCACTTTTGTAGGATGTTTATGTAGTCAAAGCAAAACTTAATTATTTAATAGTCTTCCAAACCTCCCTGTCAGTGTGAAAAACGTGAATTAACCTTGATATAGAATACAGAGCCTGAACTACACTCGTGTGGTCCAGTGTCGGTATCTATATTTGTCCAGTCTTTCTTTTAGTATTTGTGGACTCTGCCATTATTACCTTCTTTAAGTTGTGTGTGTGTGTGTGTGTGTGTGTGTGTATATAAATGTGTGTGTGTATGAGTGTTCCTGTTCCTTACCATCTGACAGGGAGTGGCAATAACTTGTGCTTTGTGTGTTTTGTAGCATGTTTCCTGAGGTTGTTGGTTTGTGTTAAGGTTGCAGTTTTAATGTATGGCTGGGCATGGAAGCAAAATATTTGTTTAATATTTTGTGAAGCTTGTGACAGAAAAGTGGAATTTGAATACTAAGACAGATTGAAAGAAAACTGCCACACTTGCTTGTAAACTTGCTGGTTTGTGACATTGTGACAAGTTGTTTGTTGCCAAGTTGACATTCAGTTTACATCCCATCTTGCTGTTGGGTTCATGAATAATAGAAAGACTCGTCTCCTCAGATGTAGGTTTTCCATCGGTGAAAGTGTTTGACTTCTTGGGTGGACTTTATCTCGTTTGTTTTGAGTTGCTATTATTAAGTGTTGACAGTGACGCTGGCATGGACTTTGTACTTTATTATTGTTATTAATATTAGTATTAGCATTATTATTGTTATTATTATTATTATTATTCTGTATCGATCTATCTATATACCAGGCTGACTTCCCCTCAAGGTGGGTAGCCAAGACGAGATACACACACACAGACTCATGCATTATTACTATTATTATTATTATTATTATTATTATTAAACTATTTAAGATTTTATGAATGACTTTAATGCAATATTTTGAAGTTTTAATTTAAAGGGAGACCATGCAAAACTTTGATCTATTTTTTGTCTCTTAATTTTTATATTTTCATTTGCATTTGCATGTTTGGACTTTTCTGGAACTTTACTTGCCCAGACTTTTATAATTATTCTTTTTTGATGTTTTCTATAAAATTTGAGTAGCCAATACAAAAAAAAATTGAAGATACAATCCTGATCCTACAAATACTAGCATAGCATGGTTACCTACTGCAGCTGCCCCATGCTTACCCTAGTAGCATGGTAGCTCCCTAGTGCCTGGTAGCCGTGCTCACCCACCCAACCGCGGCCACCCCACACCCACCCGAGGCTGGCCAGAGTGGGATGGGCCAGGCGGGCCAGCGAGCGTGGCAGCATCCTTGGCATGCCAGGTTAGGCGGGACGGAGGGGTGAGTATTACATCAGGTACTGGTGTGTGCATGGGAACCAGTGGCTGTGTAATACCCATCCCGCTGCCTGCACCGTCTGCCTCACATCAGCTCACCTTGACCTACAGTGTTCAGTTATATTATTTTGTTTATGCCTGAACAAGTTTTTTAGGATTTTTCTGCTACATTTTGAACCCCGTTCCATACCTGCTTGCTTGAACTGATGCCTCTAATTACAGATCTCTAAGATATTTTTATTTGAAATGGCCGTGTTTAAACATTGTCTCATTCTGTATTGTTTCATGAAATGTTACTCAGTGTTCTTGTTAATTATTGTGTTTTAGTTATGAAATATGACAGATGTTCCTTATATCCAAATGTGCATGGTAGAGATTTTTGATTTACATGTTAAAATATTTTAGTGAATCTTTTCATGTCAAAGGTGCCATCATTTAGTAGTTGTCAAGGATGTAGTTAATGGAATTGTACATGAGTAATACTATACTGGCAAATGATTAAGAGTTATAATTAAGTTGATCATTCTTGGGTGAATTTTGAAGTATTCCAGTTGGCATCAATTATTGTGTCGGCTGTTCACATCACAGTCAAGTGATTTTGAAGCCGATCTCCACACAGCTTCAGCTCAGTATGTTTGAGTTTCATTTGATGCATGGATCCACATTGACTGAGCCTCTAGGCATGTTGGAACACATTCATGTGTGAGTAGGACAACGTCCCAATTGCATTTGCCTTATGTTGCAAAATAAGGGGATGCAAGCTGTTTTTTCTCTGATTCTCTGCACCATAAAAGCAGCTTTTGTAGAAAAATTACATGCATCTATATAGCAGATAAAACTCAAGCATACTGACAATTCTTCCTGTTTGAGGGAAATAATTCATGGCTTACATTTATAAAGTTTATTTGTCCAATTTAAATCATTACATAGGTAATATTTTTCTTGTATCGGAAAAGTTTGTTTGCTCTATGCAAACCATTATGACGAATGTTAATAAATAAATATATATATATATATATATATATATGTATATATATATATATATATATATATATATATATATACATATATACATATATATATATATATATATACATATATATATATATATAATATATATATATATATATATATATATATATATATATATATATATATATATATATATATAGATATATATATATATATATATATATATATATATATATATATATATATATATAGATATATATATATATATAGATATATATATAGATATATATATATATATATATATATATATATAGATATATATATAGATATATATATATAGATATATATATATATATATATATATATATATACATATATATATATACATATATATATATACATATATATATACATATATATATACATATATATATATACATATATATATATACATATATATATATATATATATATATATATATATATATACATATATACATATATACATATATATATATATATATATATATATATATATATATATATACATATATACATATATACATATATACATATATATATATATATATACATATATATATATATACATATATACATATATATATATATATACATATATATATATATATATATATATACATATATATATATATATACATATATACATATATATATATATATATATATATATATATATATATATATATATATATATATATATATATATATAATGCTTCTCAGTATGTATTGGTAATAATATTATTTTGGTTCCAAAACAACGTTCTGTGTGTGTCTGATTACAGTTTTCATTGCAGTATTTATGATAGTTTTTGTTTTAAAATATTGGAGATATTTCTCATTTTAATTTTCAAATTTCAGGACCAAAGAGGAATTGTTAGATAATTGGAATCAACTGTGAAAATGTCAATGTTTTTACCGTTATCTAAATTTTCCTTGGCAGTAAAATTTGATATTAGTTCTTGAGACATTTTTTTTTTTATGTGATGCTAAACTTTGGTGGCACCATGAGTTACTAAATGTTTTGTGTCCTGAACAGTGTCATCACAGGAGGAAGTGGCAAAGAGGGCCAGGGACGAGGTGTCATGTCTTAAAGACTCTTCAGAGGGAAAAGTGGAGAAGTAAGTGTATTGGCGTATGTCTTGCTTAGCAAATTTATCAAGTTAGATTATTAAACTAAATTTTATGTTCATTGAAGTTAAATTATTATTTAACTTCAAAAGAGTAGAATAGAAAATAGTTCATGTATCTTGAAATGAGAGAAATATAGAACTGTCTTAGTGAATGATGGTAGGTTATATAGGTAACCTTTATCTTCACTCCAAACTGACAATAAGCTTCTGTGGTCGTGAACACAATAGGCTTTGTTGCAAACAAAGATTAAACAATTGTTAAAGTGATGAATAATTTAATCTATTTGTGTGTGGTTTTAATCATCTTTATTAGTTTTACATTTTGATGCAACCTACTTGCTAGAAAAACTAATACCAATGGTTACCCACAGACCTCTCCTGCGTAACCTTCTGGTGGGATACTTTGCCACTCCTATTGACAAGCGACAAGAAGTGTTGAGGATCATCGCAGAGGTGTTAGACTTTTCAACAGAGGAGCGATCACGAACAGGACTGGACACTCATGGCACCTCTTGGCTGTCCTCTATCGCAAACTTCCTAGCACCTCCAGCCAGTAATGTGCGGGTCACCTCCAAGGTGGATGTGTTAGATCACACGGTAAGTAACAGTGCGCTCTCCACCAACCTTCCTGGAGGAAACCACACTTGTGGGTGTCAGAAGTGTGTGACCTGTGGTGTATATATTTATGCTGAAGGAACATATGTATGAGAGAGAATTTCTATAGGGGAGGCTGTGGTGAGTCTTGACTGTGGTTCATAAACATCCTGTGGGGGACATCCTGTGGGGCACATCCTGTGGGGCTGTGGAGAGAGAGAGAGAGAGATATATTAATTTAAGCATGTGTTACTCCTTATGTTCTTCTCCATACATAATCAGACCTTTCTATGAAGAGACATTATTACCATGAAAGTTAATCTTGATGTTTTGTCCTCCACCAGTCGCTGTCCCAGGCCTTTATCAGGTTCCTGGAAGACGAGTCCACGCCACGACCTCAGCCTCGCTTGCCAGCTGTACAAATGGCTCAGCAGACTACTGAAAAGGCTGAAAAGAAAGCACAGGCTAAGGCTCAAGCTGCCAACAAGGTGAGTGATAGGCTTGCAGAAAAGAAAAAAATTACTATCTATAATGATAATAAACACTAGTCTCTGTCTCTGTCTGTCTGTCTCTCTCTCTCTCTCTTTCTCTCTCTCTCTCTCTCTCTCTCTCTCTCTCTCTCTCTCTCTCTCTCTCTCTCTCTCTCTCTCTCTCTCTCTCTCTCTCTCTCTCTCTCTCTCTCTCTCTCTCCACAGCCCCACAGGATGTCCCCCACAGGATGTTTATGAACCACAGTCAAGACTCACCACAGCCTCCCCTATAGAAATTTTCTCTATCTCTTTCCATACACTCATACACATGTCCCCTCAACACAAATATATACACCACAGACACCCACAATTTGCTATCTTTGTCGCTACATATTTCCCTTATGTTATGAACACTACACAGTTAAAATCATCAAAATTATAATTCATACAATAATACCAAATGGATAAGGTGACAATAAATAGATAGTGATGAATCATATAACACTGAATATCATTGCTTCACTCATTATTGAGTTTCATATTTTTATCATCTTATATAACCGTGTTCTAATGGTGAATATTTTTGTTTTAGATTAACCCGTTCATCAGCAGCGGTGACTCCCAAGTGCCTGACCGTGACCAAAGTCCACGTAACTCTTCACCTCTCCTCGCTGCCGCCGCCACACCTCCCACCCTTCCCTCACTAGCACCTCAGCAACACCCTACACCTACACCCCTGGCTGCTTCTCCCCTCACTTCTGGGCTAGGAGGCAGTGCTCCAACAGGAGTAAACACTGTGTCAACTAACAAGTACCTCACCAGCCTCCTAACACCAGATGCTGGCAAAGCAGACGAAAATGCCAATAAACAGCTCACCTAAGATAATAAATATTTATATAGACTTTAATTGCTCGCAAAATCACAAGACTCTCTGAGGTATTAAAAGTGTAATATATACTGTATATGGGGATAATTAATATGTTGGGAAACACTATTAGATTTTTATAGTTAATAGGTGTGTAGTTTCATCGCCTGGTGGGTCAACTTACGAAAGAAGCTGCCTTATGCTTAATAGGTGATATGAACAATGTTAGTTTTGTACAGTTCAGTTACATTAATAAATACTATGCTCACTAAAACCGATAAGTCGTGGGCGAAATTGAAACGGTATTGGCAGTCAAGCAAAAATTTAGTAGATTATTTTTTTATATAATGATGTAACTGTGTGATGATTTGATGTTTCATTATGCAATATGCAGCTGCTGAAAGTGTGTGAGATCGGTGATACAGTGTGAGAAGAAATTAAAGAAATAAACAAATGGCTATGAATGAATAAACAAGGATTTATCAGACAGTTTTCTTCAGTATGCTAAATGCATATCCACTTTTTTACTTGCACCTACAGCTAACTTCCTGAGGCCATAACGATGTAATGAAATTCCTACTTTGAGAAAATAAATGATGAATATATCAACTTGGTTTTTTGTTCTTGGGAGTCTTTAGTATGCATTAAAAAGATCGGGCTAAGGGCAGGTAACTTATAACCCAAACCATAACAATAGTGTACTCCCTTATTTCTTGTGTAACATTAACTTTTTTTTTACCTGTGGCTCTGGTAGGCTTAATGGAGGCATTGGATGGTCTACCTCCGCCTGTTAGTGGCGCAGGTTTGCAGTCCCGTCGACAATAATGTTATGGCAGCATGTGGGTGATCTTTGGCCACTCGTCTGCCCGACCGCTAGCCACTGGGCCACCGATATAGAGCAACTTAAAATCTGAAAAGTTAACAAAAGTTGTACTGAGCTCCACTAACCTCTCAGGTCTCACACTCCTTCAAAAGCAATAATGGTAACATCATTAAAAACATGTATATAGAAAGTTAATATAATTATTTTACTTATCCTCTGTATTTAAATAACAATCTGGTGGAGGTGGTTTGACAATAACTGGCTGACAAAAGTTGAAAAGTAAGATAACAGTTAGTAGTGTAGTAGACATGTCATGAACGTGCAGAGTTTAGTGCCAACAGTTAACCAAGTGCACCAACAGTACTGTGTGCTTCCTTAGGTAGGTGTGCCACTTTCACTTCAATAATCGGAGTAGAATATGAGTGGAAACGTTTCTGCCTCAAAGAAAAGTATAATGTGAACACGCCAATGCTCCCAAGTAATATTTGTATGATGTGATATTTCGTAGTAGGATGTGATATTTCTGCTCATGAACTAGGTGAGCAGATTGTACTTGTAAAGATATTACAAAATGACAGAAGTCACCTATACTGAATTATAAGTTATTCCCTATAAATTTAACTCAGGCTGTTGTGTGTTCTTGTGTCCTTGTAGTGAGTGAGGGGTGCATTGTAAATTGTGTATTTGGTGAAGAATAGATCTATATATAACACATGGTAAGAATGGGTTGAAGGCATTCAGGAGTGATTGTATCAGATCTCCATCATATGTTTGCCAAACATTCATTCTTTATTTTATTTTTTTATTTGGGTGGTCATCACTTGTTGTTACATCAGCTTGTAAATATAATATAACATTTTATAGATCCTTTTGCTTAATTCTCACTCAAGAACTACAAAAGAAATATGTAATTATATTTGTTGTTTCTTTTACCTTTAAACATCTTATGGTTTATGAAATCTCTATCCTCCCTGTTCCTTACATTTATGTTACTGATATTATCTATATCTATCTATATACGCGCCTCAGTGGTGCAGTGGTTAGCACGTCTGACTACCAATCCGCCGGCCTGTAGTGATGGGGAATTCCGGCTCTTTTCAGGGAGCCGATTCTTTCGTTCTCGTTCACTCAATAGAGCCGGCTCTTTCGGCTCTCAAATACATTTTTTTTTAAAGTAGTTCCACATATTCTGTTTATAGCATTTATAATTTAGAAGGAATTACTTGAGATAACAATTTTTCGTTCACGTTCACACACACACACACAAACATACTATCTATTTTTTTCTTATTTATTTATAAGAGAGAGAGAGAGACCCAGGCTAGTGAAATATATACCTTATTTAGTCTCAAAACATTATATATTAATGTATGTTCTTGATAGGTTTGAACAATTCCACGAATCTGGACTCAGTTTCATCATTACTATAATATCAAACATTAAAAAAATATATAGAAAAAAATAAGAGTACAAGAAATACTTTCATTATTCCCGTTACCATCACCTCATATTCATTATTATTATTATTATTATTATAGTATTTATTCATCATTATTGTGATGGATACACACATAATGTTTGATATTATAGTAATGATGAAACTGAGTCCAGATTCGTTTTCAGTATGACCGAAAACCTTTATGTACAAATTTTCATGAAATTCCGAGGTGTGGAAATTTTCATGAAATTTCCAATGATACCACCTTAGATTTTTTGGCAGAAATCATGTATTTTAAAATAACTCGAAAACTAAGAGGTTTACGTAAAAAGAGTATAGAATATAAAAGAAAGAGCAGGACACGCCCGTTCTTTTGAGCTATAGTGATATGGAATTGGAACATAAGTATAGATGTAAGAATTGAAAAAATAAAACATTAATTTTGTTCACAATAATTAACTTTTCTCCAAAGGTATAATAGATATTGGAAAGGTGATGACATCAATCGATAGATCTTTTCAAGCTGCATAACTTTGTTTCTAATCCTTTTTCCTGTAAGAGTAATAGTTTCGTAGTAAAATGGCAAAAATATATTCGACCTCAATTCTGGTGGACATTTTCGGACCACAAAATCAAAAATTCCTTACCGTCACAGATACGTGAAAAATGACTTCAATAAAACTTTTAGATATTCCAATTTACAGTACAATTTGTTCAAAAAGTTTTAATTTAAGACAAACAGTTTTAACGGCAGTAGCAAAAAACCTTCTACCCCATACCTGAGGGGGTAAAGGGGGGGGGGTAAGGGTTAATGGAGGGGATAATTATGAAAATAAGTCCAGATTCGTGTTCAGCATGACCTAAAACATCATTGTAACAATTTTCATGAGATTCGGAGGTGTTGAGTTTCCGCGGCGCAGAGCAGGAATAGACAAGAGTAAAATGGTGAGGTTAGGTTAGCTGTGGTGCCACACATACTACTAAAACGGACCAAATACCATACACACTCGCTAATACTATATACTATACTACTATAATACTATACTAATACTATATATACTATAAGACTACATTAAGTATATAGTATTAGCGAGTGTGTATGGTATTTGGTCCGGTTTAGTAATAGATGTGGCACCGCAACTAACCTAACCTCACCATTTTACTCTTGTCTACTCGTGCTGTGCGCCGCGGAAACTCAACACCTCCGAATCTCATGAAAATTGTTACAATGATGTTTTAGGTCATGCTGAACACGAATCTGGTGTTATTTTCATCATTACCCCCCTCCATTAACCCCTCCCCCCCCCATTTACCCCCTCAGGTATGGGGTAGAAGGTTTTTTGCTACTGCCGTTAAAACTGTTTGTCTTAAATTAAAACTTTTTGAACAAATTGTACTGTAAATTGGAATATCTAAAAGTTTTATTGAAGTCATTTTTCACGTATCTGTGACGGTAAGGAATTTTTGATTTTGTGGTCCGAAAATGTCCACCAGAATTGAGGTCGAATATATTTTTGCCATTTTACTACGAAACTATTACTCTTACAGGAAAAAGGATTAGAAACAAAGTTATGCAGCTTGAAAAGATCTATCGATTGATGTCATCACCTTTCCAATATCTATTATACCTTTGGAGAAAAGTTAATTATTGTGAACAAAATTAATGTTTTATTTTTTCAATTCTTACATCTATACTTATGTTCCAATGCCATATCACTATAGCTCAAAAGAACGGGCGTGTCCTGCTCTTTCTTTTATATTCTATACTCTTTTTACGTAAACCTCTTAGTTTTCGAGTTATTTTAAAATACATGATTTCTGCCAAAAAATCTAAGGTGGTATCATTGGAAATTTCATGAAAATTTCCACACCTCGGAATTTCATGAAAATTTGTATATAAAGGTTTTCGGTCATACTGAACACGAATCTGGACTCAGTTTCATCATTACTATAATATCAAGCATTAAAAAAATATATATAAAACAAAATAAGAGATACAGGAAATACTTTCATTATTCCCGTTACCATCACCTCATTCATTATTATTATTATTATTATTATTATAGTATTTATTCATCATTATGGCAAAGACAAGTCATTAAGATGAAGAATTTCAAGATAACTCCAAATCAGTACTGATCAAAATGAGGACAACATATTGCCGTTTAAATGGTGAGTTGTGAGGTGTGTGCAGGTATGGATCAAAGATTTTCTAGTGGGAGGGATAAGAACATAAGAAATGAGGAGACTGCAAGAGGCCAGTTGATGACCTACACGAGGCAGCTCCTTGTCCCCCACCCTTGGAATAATCCAATATTTAGCCATCCCACCTGTCATCCCTATCCATACTCTGATCCAACCGTCTTTTAAAGCTACCTATTGACTCACCACTTACTACGTGTCTACCCAGCCTATTCCAATCGTTTACGACTCTGTTAGTGAACCAATATCTACCTATGTCTGTCCTGAATCTAAGTTTTTCTAGCTTGTACCTATTTCCACGTGTCCTATCCTGAATACTAAATTCTAAAACCTGACCAATGTTTCCCTTATTAATTCCTTTTACCCATTTGAAAACCTCAACCATATCCTCTCTTGCCCTCCTTCTCTCTAGGGAGTGGAGATCAAGACGTTTTAACCTATCTTTGTAGGGTAAATTTCTCAGCCCCTGAATCATCTTGTCATTCTTCTCTGGACTGCCTCCAAGGAGCCTATATCCTTCCTATAATAAGGGGACCAAAATTGAGCTGCATAATCTAGGTGGGGTCTAACTAGCGCTAAATACAACCTCAGAATGACCTCAGAACTCCTATTTGTCACACACCTACTAATAATTCCCAGTATCTTGTTGGCCCTATTTCTAGCTATAATACACTGTTCCCTGGGGCGCAAGTCACTGCTTATTTGAACTCCTAAGTCCCTCACACTATATGACCTCCCTAAGGTATTGTTATTTAATGTGTAGTCTTGAAACAACAACAAACGATATGAAAAATTGCAATGCTTGAAAATGCCAGACTAGTCCCTGATATTTGGTTAACCTTGTACAATGAAAGGTAAGTAAATGCTCGTCCCCTATCTTCTCCTTTTTCTTTTTCTTTCTATCGCCAACAACTAGAAACTCAACCAAGGTGGACAAGGGGAAGTACAACTACAAATACGAGTATGAGTATATAGAACTTTCATTAAGTCTGGTGTTGATCGGAAATCTACACCAGACCACTTTTTATTACCTTGTTAACATTACATTGCCTGAATCAGACCCACGTTCCTACAATAGTTTTACTTGCATTACTGGCAACAACATGGCAAGTACTACAGGCTTTACAAGTACAGTTCCTCCATCCGGTGTGAAAATAATATAAATGATGACAAAAAGAATGTGTTCCAACCTTTGTTCTCCAGATGTGACTCTCTTGTCTTGTTCCACACGATTCCTTTCACTTGTCGGTCGTCTCGTCATGAGGTGTAGCTGCCATTAAGGTACAATAAACTATATGAAAACTATAAACATAAATGGAAATCTGAACAGGAAGATTGGATACTAAAACGGTGAGGCAGCAAAAGGAACTGAATCCTTCTCTGTAATAAAGAACCAAATCCTTGAATCATGAACCGAAACGTTTCAGTTCTGATTCGATCTGCCACTATTTAATATCATGTCAGTCTGTGATTGGCTGTAAGAATATAGAGGGAAAAACAAAGTAACATAAATAATAGATACAGATCTCTAGAATCTTATCATATTCCGTGTGGGGGTGGGGGGGGGTGAGTTTTAAGCACTGATTAACACAATATCATAATTCAAAGGTCAAATGAAGCTTTATCAATCTTGTAAAGATACGTGGCAAACAACAATGAGTATGAGTGAATTCAGGAATATAGTGTTGGTAACTGTACAATTCAACTGGTGGTGTTTTATATTCCAGTGTCTCAGAATACAAGGCATTACAGGTTGATCTTTGAGGCTCCACCACCACCATCTCATGTTTCGAGTTACACTTCATTACTCTACCACGAAAAGTTGTAACATCTCTTATTTTTGTATACCTTGCCATCAGGGTTAATACTGTAGCTGCTTGTCACGTATCATGTTTCGGGGTCAGTATATCACATGGGAAGATTTCAATATCAAAATTCAAACATTTCAGGCTGACTGTTCATTGTGTTATTAGTGCACAAGTAGTATTGTGATGACATAACAAATGGGTTGCCACTGGTCACTCTGGTTAATCCTACTTGAAATAACATTAGGATTCAGCTGGGATGGTTCAGGAGACATTAAATTATTTAATGGTCACGAAAGTTTGTGTAACATGTCAGTCTTGTACTATTCCAATGATAAACTTACCCATTTACTACAAACAACTTTTTTTCAACATATGACCAGAAATACCGGTTTACAGTCCATCCGCCCCAGTAGGTGGGGCGAATCTACTAACCTAACCTAACCTATAGTATATAGTATTTGTATGAGAGTTGGGGCGCAACGACTTGGTTGTGGGGCGCATCAACTTCCCCACGAGTAGATGTGCCCCAACTTACGGGGCGAATGGACTTGGGGCGCATTGTCACGGGGGCAGATGGACCTGCTACCGAAATACCATGACATACATCAGTGGTGCTAAAGCCCCGTGGTAAACAAGGAAGGAGGGAATCCATGAGGTACATTTTGGGCTGAAACAAAAGTTGTACAGTACATAGGATTCATTTAATTATATGTGTATATGAATATACATTGATGTACTACTGACTCCAAGGCTGGGTGATGGTGATGAGTTATCACTGCATAACCATGCTACATTCATTGACAACAAACACACAGTTTTTACAATGAAGCATCATAGGTTATATATGTTATGAAAAGACTCAACCAACAGAAGGGACTAAACTCCATTTCAATATAACCAGTTTCCAGAAATGTTGTCATTTCCTTAACCAAAACTAATAACAAATACAGCAGGAAAGCAGACAATTATAATAAACAAGCCTTGATGAAGCAGTTTCATTTATACATAATGAAATGCACCACAAACTGCACCTGCCTGCAGTGGTATTCAGCCTGCACCAAGCCTACCTTGGGCAGGTGTAATGCTCTACATACCTAATCTGCAGTATATACAGATGCAATGTATGCAACACTTACTCAACTTGCAATAGGTGTGCCAGTGTACTGAATTTGTATCAGTTGTCTTGAAGTTGATCTATGGCAGGATGTGTGATGTATCCGTTATATCAACACTCCAGTTAACCACAACACGGATTTAATTTCTGATCATTTATTTCATCTGTATTATTTGATGCCATCTCACATTTGTGGGAAATGGCAATTTTTTTTCTGAAAATCTATAATCACTAAATATTTTTTAATTTGTTATGCACTGATAAACTGAAATTTCATTTGGTACGCAAATAGTGCTGGATGGTAATGAATCATAATGCAAAACATACTACAAGTACATTTTGGGAAGGCCTTCATATAAGCTCAAAGAATGAGTGTGTGCATATAATGTATCTTCAATTTCATGCTGAAAAATCATCTTTTAATTCAAACATCTACTGCAATCCTTACAGTACTATGGCACAACCAGAACAGGATAAATGCAGTTTCTAAAATGAGTTCTGAAGTCAGAAGTAAAAAAAAGTCTCCAAATCAATCAATTATATTCTGCAGGCACGGAGGCACGGTGGTGCTACAACAACTGTAGCATAACATCCATCACGGTGAAGTAGAATGTCTATTGGACACAAATGGAATTTAAAATGATTGATTTAAGCAAATATCTAAATGAAAGACAACATATGCAATGGTTCCTTTCTATTTCACATAAATAAAATCTAATGTCATGTGGAATAGGCACTTTTAAAATTTTCCTACTAAATGCTGTTATAAGAAAATAAAAGAATAAAAATTTTACATACAATTATTTACAGAAGAATATAATGTTTGTTATGAGTCATACACTGAAATAATAAACAATAGCTGCCAACAAAAAAAGACCAAATGTATCATGATGAGTTGAAAGTCATACTAGTAAAAGAATAGAAGGAATATATATATATATATATTATATTAATTTAGAAAAAGAAACTCATATGATGCATATTATAAAAATGAACATAAACATAATTTATACACATGAATAAACAAAAACTTCAATAAAGTTCAAGTCATTACACTAAAAGTAATGACAATATCTTACTGATACAGTAAACTTACCACATCGGAGATCGGTCAAATTTTGCCAAAAGATAATTTCCATTATTATAGTTACAGGAATAATATAGAAAATTATATCTTATTCCTACATTTTAAATATTAAATTTTGTTCCTCTTTTCACATAATAAAAGAAATTCCATCTGTTGAATAACACCACAACTTTTGTGATCAGCGACTCAATTTGGTCAATAGTGTGTAGGATTCTGTTTGGTTTTGGTCTCAAAAAAAGAAAAGTGAGATGTACTACTAGCCACATAATTCAAAGCTATCATGATAATGATGAAAATTCTGGGTGGTGAAGGGTGTTGATGATGATGATAATGGTGATGATGATGATGAAGTGTATGTATGTATATGTGTATATATGTGTATATATATATATATGTGTATATATATATATATATATATATATATATATATATATAATATATATATATATATATATATATATATAATATATATATATATATATATATATATAATATATATATATATATATATATATATATATATATATACATATATATGATGATGATGATGATGACAACGACGATGCTATATGATCATAGTCTTACATAAATGTTATGATATATACCACAGACCAGTTTTATTACAATAGATTTCCAATTGTTAGGTGTGCACTCTTAAAAATGTACAAATTCATATTTTTCAATGAGATCATACTTTTCATGTGCAATTTGCAGCTGGAAAAATAAATGTGTACTAAAGTATTAGGACAGCTCGAAGCCTGTGTTGCTGTTAATAGCATAACGAAGCTTGTCCCTCAGAGTACTTTTGCGTTGGTAATTAGGAAGCTTGAGGAGGTTGAAGCATGTGGATGAGGTTGGAAGTCGATTCACTGGGTCACGTTTCCTGATTGCAAAGAATCCTCGAATAACACTTCCAATAGTATCACCTGAAAAAAGAAAGTTAGGTTAGTGCATTTCAAACTATGATCCACAATAGTCCAGTTTCCACAATGAAATTGGATTGGTATGTGTCCAGGCTCCCACAAACAAAAAATCCTAACTTAAGAAAGGATATACAGTAGTCGTTCAACATTCACGGATTTCATTATTCACGAGGAGGCATTAACGTGATGATTTTGGGTACTTGTGGGTTTAGAGTATGCAAGGAAGGAATGTAAGGACAGGAATAAATGGACACTCTTCTGCTGTGGCCATCTCCTGGGGGAGTTCTTAGCAACAGGCATCCATTATAGATAAATAAAATAAAATAAATGTGTTGACAGTACTAGAACCCCAAGACCCAAGACTTCCATCTGATTGCCAGTGAAATAAATCTACTTGCCTGTATCTTCATCATCACCAACTTCAACACATCGAATGGAGAATGGAGGCTCCAAGTTTGTGAATCCCAGAAGTGGAGGTTTAGAGCAACTCGTCACAAACTAGAAAAAAAACACAACATTTGATTACTTGAAGTGATTAATAGTAATAGCGATAGTAACTTGAAAAGAATGAATACCAAATTAAATGTCATCAGTGCCAGAATACATCACTGAAGCACCAAAAACTTAGGTGTTGACGTTTGTTATGAAAGCAACAAACCTTTTGGCAAGACATGAATGAGTCCATCACATGTGACTCATAATCATAATCTCCACTTATAACTGTGATGCCTTGTCCATCTGAGGGGACAAGGCCATGTGTCTGAAGCCTATGTCATCAACAACTAACTTTCCACAATGAGGATGGCAATTTGGGAGCAGGAAACCATAGCCAGTTACGATAAGTACACGACACTAATCCTTAATCTGAAGCAAACATTAACTTCCCTAAAGCAAATAACAAAGAATGCATATAAGGAATGGATCCCAACAGAATCCTTCAGTTAACCTACTTGTGATAAAACAGTTAATGTATATAATCAATTCACCTTGAGAAAGAGTCCCCGTTCTTCCTCTTTAAAGTCCCGTTCAAGAATGTCCCACAGCCAGCACACCACACGATGCTTGTCATGGAACCCTCCGTAATACAAGGTGTTCTCACGTAAATCCTTCAAGTCCACGGCTACATTATCACCAGAAATCAAACGCTGGAACTGATCAAGAGAAAATACAATCAATTAATTATATACAGTTGTTCCTTATAATTTGTGGAGGTTATGTAACGGAGATGAAGGCATATGTTAAAAATACGGTAGTTACATTAATCTTTCTTACCTCAGGTACTGAAAAAAGTGACAGCCACTCAGGAGTGATGATAGATCTGAAGCCTCGAATGAAGGCCTTGGTTTGATCCCTTATCTGTACGTGCATCTTGAAGTGAGCCATCAGATGGATGTACACAATCTTGTTGTCGTTAGTTACTGGGATGGATTTGCCTCCCGGCCTCAGCTCATGAGTAATGATCTCACCCAGGTAGTCTTCATCATAGGAGAAGGTCAGATCCAGGTCACTTACGTCTCCTTCATAGTGCTGAAAAAAATAGAAGAAAAATACAAATGTCATCATGTTACAAATCTAAAAGGTGTCAGAAATTGAAATATAGATAGAAAATAAATAAATAAATCAAATATAAAACTTACCTTTATGTATGTCAATGACTTGTACAGTTCAGGATCTAATGAAGGGAGTTCATCTATTGAGGAGTAAAGAGATGACTGTTGTTCTCCTACTACTTGACTCAGGAAGAAGGAAGCAAACGGGCAATCAACAACAATGGTCTGAAAAAAAGTGAAGAAGGTAAATCATCAGCATCCATAACACCATTTACATAAAGTCTTTTATCTCCATGCAAGACACACAATCTTCCACCTCATTAACACCCATCAACACTTGACTATAATAATAATCCACTTAATTATCTGTTTTGCACCTATTACAGTTCATCCACAATCATTTCTAGTGTTACCACATCTAATTTTGTATCTGCCTTGAATTAATTTTACATCCCTACATTGGTGTTGTCTTTATCTTAATGGTCCATACACAAGGAGGCAGCATCAGCTACACAAAGTTCTGTATGGTATAGCATAATAATACACATATGACTCACCTCATACACTGCCTTGCCTAACATTCCTCCCACAAATTCAAAGAGCAGCAAGTGATTCTCGGTGAGGAAGGAAGTTGGAGACGGGTAAAGCCGCTCCTCACTTGTAAGACGGAACAGATTCAGAGATGGATCAAACACCCTCTTAAGAGTCTCTTCAAGGAACTCTGGAAGAAAATATATCACCATCAGTAAATTATGCAAGAGTGGTAATGAGGTGATACTCACAAAATAACTAATTATTGTTATGCTGAAATAGAGGAAGTTCATCCTGAATATATAAATAAGCTTTGATTGTATCTCTTTTGAGGTTACAGGTAAATGGAATGCCCCTCAGTCTCACCTTTGAACACACCGTCTTGGTCAATGCCGGCCTCATCCAAGCCATGCTCATTGATGAACCGAACTCTAATCATTCCCTTCAGAGCTATTGGGGAAAGTGAAGCCAGCTGCTGGTAACCATTTTCAACCAGGCGAGACCTGCAATAACAAGCGAGTCTAATTATTTTCAACTTATTTACAGAGGTGCATGGGTAACAAAGAAATACATACTTTTCTGTTTCCAAATTTGCATCCACACACCCATAATATAAGTTAAACTAGTCCAGAGGTTCCCAACTTGCGATGGCTACACCCCCAGAAGGTGCGGGAGAAAAGACACAGAGAAAAGGTTCGGAACCATTAAACTATTCCATATCTAACCTGGGAGAATTACAAATTACCCGTGTTTCAAATCTGAATGCACGTAACTGTAACTATCCAAACTGCATAACTTTATACACATACAAACTAACCACTACATAATTATAGGATATTTGTTTCACCTTTCACCTCACCTGTGTACCGTGATGAGCGTTGAGTGAGGTGAGGCACACGCAGCATCACTCAGCCCCAGCTTGGCCTTGTTACTTGTCACATACTTCTTGAATAACAACACCCGCTCAGTGTGAGGGATGATGTGGGGCATCTTCTGTATCAACACCTACAAAACAAAACAAAACAATCAGCAAATTCATACGTTCAAAATTCAGAACATTTATAAAAATCATTAGTCAGAGAGGAAAATTGTTCGATAAAATGATCCAAACCAACATTCTGAAGTCCCTCAAATTATTATCATTATCACTATCAGCATCAATGATTTTAGTACATGACAAAACCCTCCCCCAACCTTCTTAACTAATCTTTATCAGGCAGCTGTCTATTCCAGGGCACAACAATAAACATAATATCTCTTTGTCTGTCTTTCCCTTCTTTTTCCATCCCTGGATTGCCATTCTGTTACTCTAATTGTCCACATACTGTCTGTTATTCTCACTCAATACACTGTCAAAATTACTGTTCTTATAATATCATGTCTTCCTCTTCAAACTTGTGACCAGAAACATGAATTGTAAGTATCTACATTACCTGGGCTTGAGCGTCTCCTTGCTCCAGGTCCGACATAAATGATGATATCCTCACTTCCTTGATAAGCCAGTGTGTGTCAGGAACATAGTGTCTCCGTGAGTTTCTCTTGTACAGGAGAAGCAAGAGTGTGTGCAAGGAGACAAACAGAGGACTTCCTTGTACATTACGCACATCTATCAACCCATTGTGAATGATCTGTGGAGTGAATGCAACAAAACATAAGAGGATATTTAAGGTACATACATACACTCAGATTATAAACTATGATGAATATGAAACAAGAAGGTTCACAAAACACTCTTAACAATTAAGTTTTCTTTGTATATAATTTGCATGTCACAGTAAAATTTAAACACCTGCACTTAAACACATACACATGTATGTATGTGGTATAAAATGTTACAATTGCATAGTGTATAGTATCTTTCTTTCATTTTGTGACATTCTACAAGTGATTTATTTCTGCCTATAATGTAAGTCTATGGAAAAAATATTACAATTTACATTAGGAAATACATAAACTGCGGTTCAGCTGTACTGCCATACCTTATATATATAATTATTAAGGAATGATGCCATTGTTGCATAATCAGGGAGAGAGAATGGCTTTTGTTGCTCATACATCTCCAAGTCATCCAAGACTCTGTAAATATAGAATAGAAGGTGATATTGATATGTATCAGTAAAACATTGGATATCATTACTTCATCACACTTACACTAAATCACATCCACACTGTGTAACAATATTAATTCATTTCACATTGTGAGTTCTTAGGATATATTTTTTTCGTTGAGTATGAGATGAGTGTATGTGTAAGAATATGAGGCAGGAATGTTACCGCCAATGACGAGTAACCATCATGGCAATAGGATGAAGGGCTGTGAAAGGCAGGTGTGTCATCGGCAACGTTCAGAAATTAACATACTAAGAATTAAAATTATAAAGAAATCCTGACACCTCGTAACTGACACACACAAGGTTAGAATGGTACCTACGTGACGAGGAGTGTGGTGGCATCACAGAACAGCATCAGCATGTGGAACTCTGGTGCCGTGGCCTTGGTGGAGGCGGAGAGGAGGTCAAGAAAACTTTTCAGTCCACAAGAAGGACCCAAGGATTGCAACACTTGCCAAAGTTGTGGAACCATCTCACTCTTGTAACATAAACCTGAATAACAAATTTCTGTTAACCATCTACATTATTGAGCTTGACATGGGTTGGGTAGAATGAAAGGTGGAAGGGTTATAGGCCAGAAGGTAAGCATGAAATAACAAGTAGAGACAAATGTGAGGTGAGTCAGTTGTTAATTATATATGATACAGCCTTGGTTGTTAATGCTGGAATACAGTTGAAAACCTTCACTATGGAATCTCAAAATATTAATGATACTATCTATTTATCTATATACCAAGCAGTTATCCTCCTTAAGGGATTAGCCAAGAAATAATAACTTGCCTGTGAGTATATCCATTTTGAGTTGTGAGAGTGTGGTAATGGCCGAGTGGTACATGGAACACACCATTGCCACTGTTGACACTTCACGTGAGCCAAGCTTCCTGGTGCCCCCCCCTCGCATCCCTCCTGAACCTACAGTACTGCCGGAGTTGAGTCTGCGGTCCAGTGCTCTCCTCATAATGTTAGAGGAAACGTAGGATCCAATACTGACTAGAGATGAGGTTGTAGATGATGATGTAATTCCAGGATTGTGTGAGTCACTTAGTGGTGGATCCTGTTAGAAGGAATTTAATCTTAAGTGTAAAGTTTGTCAATAAAGTATCCATTAAAAATATAATATGTGTACTAGTTAGTAGTAGGATTGTAATAATGATTTACTGATACCACGTATAAACTAAAAATTGTCTTATCTCAGGAAAAAAGAAATACCCAAGAGAATTGATGTGTAAAAACCAATGCATAATTTACCTGTTCAATGATAGTAGTGAGTGAAGAGAACATAACTTTGATCACCAGCCCAGACCAGAGGAGCTGCAGCTGTGCCTTCACTAGTCCCATGGGTTCATTAAGGTGGTGGTCCAGGGGCCGTGAGAACCACCCTAGTACTGGGTGCCACTGGGTCAGGCTGCTGCACTGCTTCGTGGTAACATACTCACCACACTTCTCCAGCAAGCGCTTCACTACAAACTGATCAAAAGGGAACACAGATAGTGGTGATTCATGTATATTATAATCTGGTAGGTATATATTTCACATCAGTTTGACCAAGGGCTACAAAACAAATTCAGGAAGAAATCAATAACACCTACATCTAAAAAATATAAGAATAAAATAGAAAAATTATAAGTCATTTAGGGTTCAAGGAGATTTTACTCTTCCTTCCCCTTCTGTGTCCTGTCTTTTCATAGGAAGGAATACAGAGGAGGGGCTTCCTAGACCCCTCACTCCGCCCCTTGAGTCACCTTTAATGATCCGCAGGGAATATGGTGATAGTATTCCTGCAATACTCTCCACAGGGTTAAATAATGTTTGATCTAGCTATCTATATACCAAGTTGACATTCCCTAAAGTGGAGTAAACAAGACAAGGTGCACACACACACACACACACATACACATACACACCTCACACTAAGCCCCAAAGCCCTTATAGGAGAGAAGGTCACCCCGCCCAACCCTGCACATAGGGTTGGATGGTCACACAAATGGGGTCGTTGGATACTTACATTAAACTCAGGAAATGCTAACTTTGGTAGTGCTCTGTCACATTCTTTATGAGCCAGATGGACAAGGTTTGCTAGGAGACACAGTGCATAGGATCCTTCCAGTGTGTTGAAGATGATGCGTAAATTTTGTTCTGTTTGTACAAATTGAACCACTTTCTCAAATATTTCATTGGTCTGCAACATTTGTAGAGCCTGTAATAAAAAGGCATTTCTGAGTGATGCTTCAAACAAACACATCATTAAGAATCATAACACTATACAAAACTGAATGATATCAAACCCTACATGAAGAATAAATAAGTAAATAAGTTATAATCACTTGACAAGAAGGGAGCATTAGTCCAGTATTTGGTATCATTGGTAAAATAATAATTCATATACAATACAATACTTCAATACTTTTATCAAAACATGCCTCTTCCCAAAACATGACATGACAGCAACCATGAAACTTTGAAACAAAATGCTTCATACAATACTGACGTGGTTTTCATCTTTTCCAGTCAATTGTTAAAGAACAAAATCATTTCACTAATTGTCGGTTGGGTTTACGTATTATACCATAACACATAACAGATATATACACACCTCAGGAGCTAGTGTGCCCAGATGGTGTATAAGCGCTGGAACACTTAGTACATGTATGGTCATGAGGGAGAGAAGTTTGTCTGAGTAGTTAGCAGCCATCAAGGGACGCAGGGCCAGTGTTATGATGGTAGTGATGGCAGGGCCGCGCAGGGCTGCCTTTCCACGGCACAAACCACGCACAAGAACATGCTGAAAAGGAGCTCATGTCATTTGCACTTCCTGTATATACTAACGGCTGTTTACCTATACCCAAGTACAACACTATAACACTGCTTTATCCTGGTATCCCTAATTCAATTTTATACATAAGTTGGTAATACAAATGTGTAAGTTTCTGTGATGAAAATGTGCCATATACATGTAGTAATATTTCACTACATACATACCATTGTGCCTATTAAGAATTATATAAAAATGTAATGTCGGCTACTGATGTATATCATATCATATTTAAAGGTTCATTGCAAAGGATGTTTAATGAGGTTATCATATTTACCTTTAAAGTACTATAGAGGCCTCTGGATACTAAGTCTGCCATTACATTTTCAGTGAGTTTGTTAAGTGATGGTTTCAATGGTTCAAAACTTTGTGTTCGTAAAATCTTCCAAGTGCTGGTGCCAGTAAAGGTGAGGAGAAGGTGCAGGTACAGAGACAACAGACGATTCTCTTTTGATATTTCAGGCTGTAACTCTTCCAAAATTCCACAACAAGTGAATAAAATCTGTGAAAAAGATCAATTTGTTAGAACTTTATTATCTATCAAAAGAATCATTAATTTAAACCTGAAAGAAACCTGATATTAAAGTTTAATTATAGGGTTGAGTTTTATTTAAATTACTATGCGCATCTTCAGCTACTTAGAAAGAATAAGGAACCTTTAGCATGTAAAAGCATCACATCACTACAGATAAGATGACAGAATAAAGTTGATGTGATTTGTACATTATCTGGAGCATTACTCAGACACTCAGAATGAAACATTGTAATGTATACACGAGGCTGAGGTCACACCCATCTACTTACACTTCAAACTTGATCTCAAACTTTTAGTTTTTCTTTCTCTATAAAACCACTAATTGCTTACAATCATCTAAAAGTGTTGTCTGAAATCTGTGTTCATAATCATATACTGTAGAAATATTTTTGATGTAAAACCTCTTAACGTTAATCCTGTAAACACTCCAATCAGTAAGCTCCATCCTGCTGCTGTGTACTCACATCTTTTATTTGATGAATCCACTGCAGTGTCAAATCCTTATTCATTCCACAAGACACATAAGTTAGCTTTATATTATCACTGTCCATACTTGCCAGCAAGTACCTGCAGAGTACATCAAAATAATACATAGGCATGTGGATTTATCTTTTGTTTAACAATATATGCATACTGCTGTTGAAAACTAAAGACAAAAACTGAAAAGTGGCTGAAATTAACACTTTTATTTTATATGTATATTAAAGAAAGCATTGTGTGAGGTACAATTCTGTAAAGAACATTTACAAAATACAGATAATTAATTTTAATTACCTTGTCAGAATTTCAAATCTCTGTCCATCTGTTTTGAATCTAAATACTTTAATGAAATCAGTGATGCCTTGAAAGGCATCTAAGGCTTGTGGTAACACAGTTGTCTGGTCCAGAGTCATGGGCTCTGTGCCAAACAGCTGGTCAAAGTTCTCCCTGAAATGTTGGAACAAGTAATCATAATCAGTAAAAGAAAATTAATACTGAAGCAACATAAAAATTACATGTAGCTACAATTCTTTTAACTGACAATTATGTCATCATTACAATCCACATTCTCACCTTGTCTTCCTCTTCCGTGTCACCCGAACAAGCCAACTACGAACTGTTGCTTGCAGCTTAGTGGCGGCTTCATCCCTTCTTCGTTCAGCTGCTCGCTCCTCCCTAGCCTCCCTTGTTGCCTCCAGGAATGCACCGCGGTTGGATTCATTTGTCCCAAACATTGCTGGGGAACTGGAATCTGCCGACAATAAATCACAACTATGAATATTGTACTTCCCAGGGTGGTGGTGTTAAATAAAGGGTCACAATGTATAGTGCCACGGCTACATGTGTGATGGCACTCTCATTATAGGTAACTAACTTTCAAAAACTGTTGTATTACTTTGACATTACAGATAACTAAGATAACTGAGTGTTACCTCATCTGCCTTCCAAGGAGTGGTGTCACAACCCTCACCCCTTCACCTTCTTCAAAATTATGCACATCACTATTACCAATACACAAATTATATGATGAATAAAACATGTAAAACAGGATATGGTAAATACAAAGTTGGTAAATATTTTCATTATTGCTGCTTCCTATTTGGAGTGTTTTTTTCTTCTTTTTTATTGCTTTTCATTTAATTTCCGTTTTGGGGCGTCATGAGTTGTGTAAATTAATAATAACCATAATACGACCATGACAATCTTGACCCCCGATGGTAGAAAGTGCGCCTGTCCAAACCCCGCCACGTTGTTGTTGTTAATTGGTTTAACTTTCCAATGGCAGGTTTTTTTTCTTCTAAATCAACCTAACCTAACCTAACCTAACCTTATGTACAGAATTTATACGTTTAAAGGGGTCATCCTCATCAGAAAAATAGGTAAAAATATATTATCATTTACAAACACACACAAAAAAAACCATAAGTGCTACAAATCTACGAGTAAAAAAAAAGTTATTTATATCCAGGTGAATTATGGTATAGACGTAAATTTTTAATCATAGAATAAATATAAACACTTAAAACTTAATAACACTACAATAGACAAAATAACAACATACCTGAGCGTGACACCTGTCCATCACATAGCTTCATCAAGGTAACTGTAAGGTGACATCCAGGTAATTATCAGGTGACATCAAGCCAGCAGCTCACCCATCACACTTCAGCCATTCCTTATATAGTTATCAGTGTTTTTTCTTTGATTAGGTCTTGTTAATGATGAGGAATGCAGTATAAAAGGCCGTAATATGACCCCGTGTAGGTCTAAAATGCAGGACTTGTTGTCACGTAGTTCACTTTGTTTACTTCCGTCTGATGGTTCCTGTTGGGTTAGATTTATTTTTTTATTTATTTATTTCAATAACTTATAGGGAATGAAATGTATAGATATATATACTTCAGTAACTTATAGCTCAAAAATATGTGTTGATATGTATGTGTACGCTGTAGGATGTATAGGTATATTTGAGATTAGAACATAAGAACATAAGAAATGAGGAGACTGCAAGAGGCCAGTTAATGACCTACACGAGGCAGTTCCTTGTCCTCCACCCTTGGAATAATCCAATATGTATCCATCCCACCTGTCATCCCTATCCATACTCTGATCCAACCGTCTTTTAAAGCTACCTATTGACTCACCACTTACTACGTGTCTACCCAGCCTATTCCAATCGTTCACCACTCTGTTAGTGAACCAATATCTACCTATATCTACTGGTATTTTCTGGGCGGTAATACTGGTATTATAGGCATTAGAAGCCTTTCGGTATACTGGTATTTTAGTCGATTTTTGTCGATTCGCCAGCCTGTCAGCCCTTCAGCCCACCATAACACACTTACAACACAACACTCACCTTCATCTCTATCCTTGTAGGTCGTCATGTCCTAACACTTCTTTTACTGTACCTAACACACTATAATTAACACTCTTGGATGTAAACAAATAATTACAGTGTTTTTTTCTCATTTTGTCATTGTTTTTTCCTTTTTTTTTTCTTTCTATGGCTTATTTAGGGTTTACTTTCTGTTTGAATAGTTTTTATATATTCTATTCTATGGTTTATATTGATTTAATTTATTTATTATTGCTTTATTCTATTTTTTTATTTTATGATTGACCTTAGAAATAAATATTTTTCATGAAATAAATACGAATCAAATATAACAAATGTTTATGTAGAAAACAGTTAGGTATTTCAGACGATTTTTTAAAGTATATATAATTGTTTTCCTGTGTATAATAATAATCTCAATTTTGGTTTTATATATACGTGATCCAGCAGTCAACGCACAGCCACTGTTGAAACTTGTTGATGTTCTTATATTAGGTTACTTACGCTTAATAGGTAATGTTTTCTTTATATCCCTCCACTATTAATGGTGAAGAAATTATGTGTTACTGCTCCTCCATCCCTCAAAATGACATGTAGAGGAACAGGGAAGGTTTAAAACGAAGAAATATTATCACCAAGTCAGAGGTTCTGTCTGGCTGCTAGCAGTCACCAAGTGTTCGATTTATAGATTTTTTTAAAAATTATAATTTTATTCAAATTTTTCTTTATCAACTCACAACGATCTGAAGAATAGAGGAAAAATATTTTTCTTTCTATACACAATATATCTTGGATGCAAATATTCTGTAAAAATGTGCCATTGGCAACTTGACGCAGCTCATCGGATAGGCTAGCGTCGTTATCCACACTGAACACAGCACCAACATTATGAATGTACAGCCTGCCTGCCTCACATCATTCATTCATCCACCCACCTATACATCCACCCACCCATCCATCCATCCATCCACCCACCCATCCACCCACCCACCCATCTACCCACCCATCCACCCACCCATCCATCCACCCACCCATCCATCCACACACACCAACACACCCATTCACCCATCCACCGTTCATCCATCCACCCACCCACCCACTCCTTACAGTGATAAGTTATTTATCTTTTCTTGGGTCGCTGGGTGGTGTTTACAAACGTGGCAGTCCTTTTGTGTTTCTGTTCGTTTTGTTAGTCAAAATTATACCACAAATGATAATGACAATAATAAAAATAATAATGATAATAATAATACACATATTAATAATACTAATGATAAATATAATAATAATAATAATAATGATACGACTACTACTACTAATAATGATAATAATAATGATAATAATAATGATGATAACAATAATAATAGCAATAATAACAATAATAATAATAATAATGATAATGATAAATATTAATGAT
>JAPQNM010000016.1:6537276-6539776 GCA_029783475.1 Metacarcinus magister
AAAATAAATAATAATGATAAAAATAAATATTAATGATAAAAATAAATATTAATGATAAAAATAAATATTAATGATAAAAATAAATATTAATGATAAAAATAAATATTAATGATAAAAATAAATATTAATGATAAAAATAAATATTAATGATGAAAATAAATAATAATGATGAAAATAAATATTAATGATAAAAATAAATAATAATGATAAAAATAAATATTAATGATAAAATTATATATTAATGATAAAAATATATATTTATGATATAAATATATATTAATGATAATAATATATATCAATGATAAAAAATATATATTAATGATAAAAATAAATATTAATGATAAAAATAAATATTAATGATAAAAATATATATTAATGATAAAAATATATATTAATGATAAAAATATATATTAATGATAAAAATATATATTAATGATAAAAATATATATTAATGATAAAAATATATATTAATGATAAAAAATAAATATTAATGATAAAAATAAATATTAATGATATAAATATATATTAATGATAAAAATATATATTAGTGATAAAAATAAATATTAATGATAAAAATAAATATTAATGATAAAAATAAATAATAATGATAAAAATAAATATTAATGATAAAAATATATATTAATGATAAAAATATATATTAATGATAAAAATATATATTAATGATAAAAAATAAATATTAATGATAAAAATAAATATTAATGATAAAAATATATATTAATGATAAAAATATATATTAATGATAAAAATATATATTAATGATAAAAATAAATATTAATGATAAAAATATATATTAATGATAAAAATATATATTAATGATAAAAATATATATTAATGATAAAAAATAAATATTAATGATAAAAATAAATATTAATGATAAAAATATATATTAATGATAAAAATATATATTAATGATAAAAATATATATTAATGATAAAAATAAATATTAATGATAAAAATATATATTATTGATAAAAATATATATTAATGATAAAAATATATATTAATGATAAAAATAAATATTAATGATAAAAATATATATTAATGATAAAAATATATATTAATGATAAAAATAAATATTAATGATAAAAAATAAATATTAATGATAAATAATAAATATTAATGATAAAAATATATATAATGATAAAAATAAATATTAATGATAAAAATATATATTAATGATAAAAATATATATTATTGATAAAAATATATATTAATGATAAAAATATATGTTAATGATAAAAATAAATATTAATGATAAAAATATATATTAATGATAAAAATATATATTAATGATAAAAATAAATATTAATGATAAAAATATATATTAATGATAAAAATATATATTAATGATAAAAATAAATATTAATGATAAAAAATAAATATTAATGATAAAAATATATATTAATGATAAAAATATATATTAGTGATAAAAATAAATATTAATGATAAAAATAAATATTAATGATAAAAATAAATATTAATGATAAAAATATATATTAATGATAAAAATATATATTAATGATAAAAATATATATTAATGATAAAAATATATATTAATGATAAAAATAAATATTAATGATAAAAATATATATTAATGATAAAAATATATATTAATGATAAAAATAAATATTAATGATAAAAATAAATATTAATGATAAAAATATATATTAATGATAAAAATATATATTAATGATAAAAATATATATTAATGATAAAAATATATATTAATGATAAAAATATATATTAATGATAAAAATATATATTAGTGATAAAAATAAATATTAATGATAAAAATAAATATTAATGATAAAAATAAATAATAATGATATAAATAAATATTAATGATAAAAATATATATTAATGATAAAAAATAAATATTAATGATAAAAATAAATATTAATGATGAAAATATATATTAATGATAAAAATAAATATTAATGATAAAAATATATATTAATGATAAAAATATATATTAATGATAAAAATATATATCAATGATAAAAAAATAAATATTAATGATAAAAATAAATATTAATGATAAAAATATATATTAATGATAAAAATATATATTAATGATAAAAATATATATTAATGATAAAAATAAATATTAATGATAAAAATATATATTATTGATAAAAATATATATTAATGATAAAAATATATATTAATGATAAAAATAAATATTAATGATAAAAATATATATTAATGATAAAAATATATATTAATGATAAAAATAAATATTAATGATAAAAATATATATTAATGATAAAAATATATATTAATGATAAAAATAAATATTAATGATAAAAAATAAATATTAATGATAAAAATATATATTAATGATAAAAATATATATTAGTGATAAAAATAAATATTAATGATAAAAATAAGTATTAATGATAAAAATAAATAATAATGATAAAAATAAATATTAATGATAAAAATATATATTAATGATAAAAATATATATTAATGATAA
>JAPQNM010000016.1:6542276-6582985 GCA_029783475.1 Metacarcinus magister
AATAAATATTAATAATTAAAATCATAAATATTAATGATAAAAATATATATTAATGATAAAAATAAATATTAATGATAAAAATAAATATTAATGATAAAAATAAATATTAATGATAAAAATAAATATTAATGATAAAAATAAATATTAATGATAAAAATAAATATTAATGATAAAAATAAATATTAATGATAAAAATATATATTAATGATAAAAATATATATTAATGATAAAAATAAATATTAATGATAAAAATAAATATTAATGATAAAAATAAATATTAATGATAAAAATAAATATTAATGATATAAATAAATATTAATGATAAAAATATATATTAATGATAAAAATAAATATTAATGATAAAAATAAATATTAATGATAAAAATAAATATTAATGATAAAAATAAATATTAATGATAAAAATAAATATTAATGATAAAAATAAATATTAATGATAAAAATATGTATTAATGATAAAAATATATATTAATGATAAAAATATATAATAATGATAAAAATAAATATTAATGATAAAAATAAATATTAATGATAAAAATATATATTAATGATAAAAATAAATATTAATGATATAAATAAATATTAATGATAAAAATAAATATTAGTGATAAAAATAAATAATAATGATAAAAATAAATATTAATGAAAAAAATAAATATTAATGATAAAAATAAATATTAATGATAAAAATAAATATTAATGATAAAAATATATATTAATGATAAAAATATATATTAATGATAAAAATATATATTAATGATAAAAATAAATATTGATGATAAAAATAAATATTGATGATAAAAATAAACATTGATGATAAAAATAAATATTAATGATAAAAATAAATATTAATGATAAAAATAAATATTAATGATTAAAATAAATAATATTAATAAAAATAAATATTAATGATAAAAAATAAATATTAATGATAAAAAATAAATATTAATGATAAAAATAAATATTAATGATAAAAATAAATATTAATGATAAAAATAAATATTAATGAATAAAATAAATATTAAATATAAAAATAAATATTAATGATAAAAATAAATATTAATGATAAAAATAAATATTAATGATAAAAATAAATAATAATGATAAAAATAAATAATAATGATAAAAATAAATAATAATGATAAAAATAAATAATAATTATATAAATAAATAATGATGATAAAAATAAATAATGATGATAAAAATAAATAATGATGATAAAAATAAATAATGATGATAAAATTAAATATTGATGATAAAAATAAATAATGATGATAAAAATAAATATTGATGATAAAAATAAATATTGATGATAAAAATAAATATTGATGATAAAAATAAATATTGATGATAAATATAAATATTGATGATAAAAATAAATATTGATGATAAAAATAAATATTGATGATAAAAATAAATATTGATGATAAAAATAAATATTAATGATAAAAATAAATAATAATGATTTAAATAAATATTAATGATAAAAAATAAATATTAATGATAAAAATAAATATTAATGATAAAAGTAAATATTAATGATAAAAATAAATATTAATGATAAAAATAAATATTAATGATAAAAATAAATATTAATGATAAAAATAAATATTAATGATAAAAATAAATATTAATGATAAATAAATAATAATGATAAAAATAAATATTAATAATAAAATAAATATTAATGATAAAAATAAATATTAATGATAAAAATAAATATTAATGATAAAAATAAATATTAATGAATAAAATAAATATTAATGATAAAAATAAATATTAATGATAAAAATAAATATTAATGATAAAAATCAATATTAATGATAAAAATAAATATTAATGATAAAAATCAATATTAATGATAAAAATCAATATTAATGATGTAAATCAATATTAATGATAAAAATCAATATTAATGATAAAAATCAATATTAATGATAAAAATCAATATTAATGATAAAAATAAATAATAATGTTAAATACGGGTGACTGTCACGGCGGTAGGGAAGGATGTCTCTTAAATAAATAAATATCGGGTAAATAATGGTATTTGCTTCTTTCAGTCCATTCCAATATTTAATCTATATTTCTCTAGTGAAAGCTGTATTTTTTTTTTTCTCTCTCTCGTCCAAGGAAATTCCTTTTCACATTTTTTTGTGTCCTCTTAAATATCTCTCCTTTTCTCCTCAATATTATATCTTTTCTATCCTTTTCCTCCTCCAGATTATTCATCAATTTAAATGTTGTAATTGTAGCATTTATTTTCATCTTTCCATGAGAGAGAGAGAGAGAGAGAGAGAGAGAGAGAGAGAGAGAGAGAGAGAGAGAGAGAGAGAGAGAGAGAGAGAGAGAGAGAGAGAGAGAGATGAATTATAGGCCCAATTTGAAGAAAAATACTTCAATCGTGCAAGTATTTATTTCATATTACATATAATACGAAGACAATAACATTTTTCAATTTCCAAAAAGTTGCATCTTATTAAATTACATGGCTTTCAAAAAAAAATATGCTATAATGATTGTTGCACTTTCAAAATAAATCTGGTTTCACTGTCCCCAAACCCTTCATCTCCCAGCACACTTAATTAACATCAGTCACGGTGAAAAGGTGAAAACAAACCTGCAGTACTAATTAAAATAAATTACAATATAAAATCCATGATAAAAAATCATCAAGACACCAACCAGCTTCACGGAGAATTTGATTAACATTAAGTAATCAAACATAAAAAATATACAAAAATGATTTAGTAGTAGTATGCAAAAATTCAAATAGTATTACTTGAGATTTGACTTACACTTTTTATACATTTCTGACTTAGTGAAATAACACACTTCAAAGCACCAAGTTAATGATACCTTCTTCGTAAAAAAAAAATTAATAATAAAAATAATAATAATAATAAACTTACAACAAAATTACCAGCAACTTGCAGAAGCAGATGCCAAATGAAATAAGGTAACTGTTATATATTCCTGGGGATTTGACTTTGAAACATGCGTACGTACAAGATATTGAATCCAGCACCTTGATATCATCCTGCATATTACAAATTACTCACGTACAACAACTTTATACAAATAATCCTTCCTTTGCCAACTCTACGGACCCAACAGAACATAAGGTTGGAAACGAGGGAAATGAAAACCAGAGAGAATTGGAGACGGGTGGACAACATAGACAAACAAATGGCCGGACAGACAGAGAATATGAGACTTGCAACTCAGCCACATACTGGGCATAGACAATCGAGGTAAAAATACATATGCAGAATATTTTTTTCACACACGTAGGTAAAGAAGGAAAATTATTAAGATCTGTCGCCAAGGTATTGAAGGGTTTACGCTACTCTGCCATATCTTTAACGTCAAAGTAACTGATGCACTAAGTAAAAGAGAGTTAGTTACTGTTGACATAATATATTTACGTTAAGGTATGTGAATGATATAAAAGTAATGCATAGCAAGTCACACAGTGCACATCAGCTGGCTGCTCACATTATCTTTGGACCTTAACTGACCTAACTCATTAAATTATATTACGGTTTTGCTTCCAAACACAGAAATAAATTATCCTGATGTGCACCTAAAGTTTTAAAAGTAATTACTGAGAGAAAGAGAGAGAGAGAGAGAGAGAGAGAGAGAGAGAGAGAGAGAGAGAGAGAGAGAGAGAGAGAGAGAGAGAGAGAGAGAGAGAGAGAGAGAGAGATATTAGTAGCAGCACTAACTCTCTCTGCAATTCCTCATATCTCCATATTATATTAATATTTTTACTCTCAGAAAAGGAACTTAAATTATATAAATATATATAAAAAAAAATACTGAACTTTTGTATGAAAAAAGGGGAAAAATTAGAAAAGTTATTCCTTCTAACACAAGGCATTACACTTCCATAAGTTATCTGATGTTGGCACACCTCACCTCACCTCACCTCACCTCACCTCATCACTCACCATATTCTCACTTTTGTATATAGTTTGATTTCTCTTCACATAGGTCTTATGAATACAAAATATCTTCTGCACTGTTGCTGAAAATGACTTTTACACAACAGCTAAATAAATACAACCATTGGCTTCCCACTGCAGTGAATACTAGGATTATGGTTTTGCAACTTTCACTTTATTTGAACAATTATCCCCAGTCATTTTCAATTTCAATTACCACTGTAATATTTCTGCAACATGTAATGCACCTTATTCTGAATTATCAAACAAAAATCGTCATCCTCACTTAAGTTTTTTCATTTTATACAATGCCAGTATTTTCTGCAACACCTCAAAATACAGAATAAGGCTCTACAAACTTTCTCACTTTATACTAATCAAGTTTTCCTGCCTAGTTCAGGAAGTGTCTTAATTTCTTGGCTTTTCCCCCCTCTATCCTTTGGTCCTTCTCAAACAAATCCAAAATTCTTTGTCTTGATTGCTAATAGGAGCTTAGAGCGCAAAATAGCGCGTGTGGAATAAAGAGGGATGTAGAGGCGGCTGATGCAAGTGTTTGCAGTAGGTAAGTGAGAGTCATCTGCAGGTCGGATGGTTACTGATGGCATGGGCTGGAAACCTTCTTCCGATGCAGGTAAGGCAGGTGAACCCGTCCAGAAGTACACCTGTCAAATTAGGAGAATAGTGAACGGCACTGTTGTGTAACACATCTCAGGAGACCCAAGCATCTTGAAAAAAAGTAACTATCTATCTATCTATATACCAAGCAAACATTTCCCTGAAGGAAGATGACTAAGACAAGGCCCACGCACGCCATGGCCGGCCATCCCCTTGAGGAACGTTCCCAAAGACAAGGTGGGATCAGAGACTAAAGATAATTACAATATCCCCCATGTTAAATTACTATATTTAATCACAGGATAAGGTCACAAGTTATAGTTTAGTGACATACCAGGTCTTGTTTCTCCTGATTGGTCATCTTCTCCACAATAGACCAAAGCCAGCGCTTAAACTTATTAAGGCGATCATTAGATTCAGCACTCTCATCATTGAAAGATGTATATGATATCAAGGTGGCAACATTAATATCTCCAACACCGTTCAGGAGGAGTCGTAGGTCTTCAGCCGTGAGGGAGTCCAGGGAGCCACCAGGAATCACATCAAACACTCCATCACGCACACTCTATAGACAAGAAATGGAGAGAAAAATAATGGTAAATATTAGACTAATTACCTTTGAGTACCTTTCAATTTACGAATGCAAGACGACAAATTCAAATGACAGTAAGTCTTATAAATGAAAAAATCATGGAAAGAATAAAAATGTTGAATAATTTTCAACTAACACAGGTAATATGAATCAATACTAGACAGGTGTATGACTTACCTGGAGTGCCTTTTCCTGTGACTTTACCATTCGATACTCTGCATACTTGCGCACGTAATCATACACATTACTAGTGGTCACCTCTATGTTGCGGCCTCCACTTATCAGTTCCACATTGGTGCCACCCTCCTCAGGGATCACATCAATGCTACCAAACAAAATACAGCTATCAAAATGGACTCTTATATTAATCTTATCATATGCTTTGGTCTGATTTATTTATTGATTTATAATTTTTCTTTCACAAACTATTCACTATTGTTGTGTTGCACAGACCATTTCAGGTATTTTGTCACGTGTTCATGAATACCCAAACACATACAAAATACCTGACAGTTACAACATTTATAACCATCTTGTTCCTCTTCAATTTGCAACTCATGCATTTCAATGACTCAATTACTACTGTTACAAATGATTTTACAAGTCTATCAAGGCATAATTACAAGGAACAATAAAACAGCAGTGTAATTCTTACCTGAATGTCAAGTCGAGGGCTTTGAAGACATCAGTGCCAGTGTCTTTGTTTTCAGCATCCAGCACCAGCTTACGTAGGCTCTCATACATCACAGGATCAAAGAAGGCCAGGTCATGGAAGCGGATTGGTCGCCCCAAAATGTACTTTAGGACGTGTCGGTTCAAGTAGATGGGACACAGTTCATTTTGTAGCAAACACAGCCCCAGAAGTCTGTCATAAGAAAAATAGTTGAATGACAAAGTAAAGATGGTTATTTCCACTACAAAATGATAACCATTGGGATTATATAGAAAATAAGGAACAAACTAAAAGTGTGTACATGCAATAAAAAATTTTCCAGTGTGGTCTCTGAGATGACATACAACCTCCTACATGATACTAACCTGCCAACATTACGGAATGCATTAAGTCTTTCAAGGCCTGGCCGACTTTGCCTGGGTGAGTAGAATCCCCTTTTGCCAGGTTGATAGAACAATGGAGCGCTGGCATCCTCAGGCTCTTCTCCACCTTCATCTGTGTCTGAGCAGAGCATACACACATGGTTACACAATCTCAATGCATACCAGCTATGAATTCACAGTAACATTTAAGTTCAATAAAGATACCAAATACAATCAAGGTTCAAACATTATTTACCTTGATGTGAAGGTGAATATTCAGGTGTATGGTCTCGGCCTTGAGCGAGTATCAAGTCCACAGCTTCATCCACTTTTTGACGCAGTGCATCTTCACTAGCGGAGAGCAGCAGCAACTGTGCATGAGTCAGCTCCAACAACATTCCTGTGATCTTACTAGCTAAGGACTGAAAAAGAAAAGAAAAACATATAGTAGGTGCAGATCATGCATTTTTTCAGAAATATTACTTTTCTTACAGTTGCTGATACATAAACTATAAAACTGTCAAAGTTTGCATATGATTATCACCTGTTATGGTAAAGAAACTAAAATACTTAAAATATCTTTGTTCAAATATTTAAACATATTTTCAAATAAGTTGACAACATTAAACTGAGATACTTACTGGTCTGAGGTTCTGAACTTTAGGGAAAAGAGCTTCTCCCAGCTGCAGTACATTGGAAGGCAGATGTTCATTGCTTGTTCCTTCCCCAGTCATGTAGAATGGTCGAGCATCAACTGACAGTGTCTTCCGAGACTCTCTTCTCTGTAGTGACCTTGATGATGATGCTCCCTGGCGGCGGTCTCTGTCCCGGCCTTTGTACTGCCCATATAAGCTGTATCTTACCACAGATAAACCAACCTGATGAAGAACATTGGATAAAGTCAATGAAGGAAAACTTGAACAATGTATTATTATTTATGACAATGATTTACACTAATCCCATCTATATTCTCAACCTTATACACACCCTTACTCTCACCTGACAAGGCTCTAAGTTGGGAAGCTTTTCACCCGAGAGGAGAGCTTCAGCAATAGCCGTGTAGAAGGACCTGGCCACACCTGAGCCTTCCCCGGGCTCATCTCGGAATGTTACTTTAACACGGTTCACTGCCAAAGGCGGGGAAGACTGTGTGCCTCGTCTGTGGTAATTATTATACTGTGTGTTCAGCTCTTTGAAGGTCTGAGCAATTAGCTGTCCCCTCTCACGGTCAATCTGAAAATATATTCACACAATTATGCCGAGGTCAATCAAGATAGGTGTTCATTATTGTTGTCCAACTTTTCAACAGACAATAAATATGCATTCGTGCAAACTAAAAAAAAAGTTTCACCTTTGTGAGATTCATGTCACGCTGCTGACAATTTCTAAGTTTCTCCATTTCTCTCCTAAACTTTGCCTCTTTCACAGGGAAGCCTCCAAGTTGTGCAATGATGGAGCCCGGCTCAGCACCAACATCATCAATAAATACTCTGCCAAACAACTCCAAGGTTAACCTCCAACGACCCAGCAGTAAGTCTTGAGTCACTCCATTTCTCAACAAGGTTGGCCTGAAAAGGAATAAATAAAAATGTTTAAAAACACTTAACAGTAACAACACAGTACATTGACTAGCAGTCTACATTAAACAAATTTTTTTTTCAATTCTTAACACTTAAGATATTATTGGTATCCATGACTTACTTCATCTGGTCATGAGTGGTGTCAATGGTAACGTTGGCCGACACATCATGAGGCGTGTGCACCCCCATCTCAGAGCCACGGCTGCTGCGCCCGTCCAGGGGAACCACCAGCAGGTCAGTGCCGGCCCGCCCACCAATACACCCGGGGGCATACGAGGTGGTGGAGGTGGAGGCAAGGTTGGGCGACAGAGATGACGATGTACTCACCTAGAATACAAAATTTAACACTCAATACTACATACTAAGAAAGAAATGGCATTAAGCTATAATAAATAAGTAAATCTATCTGTTTATAAGTTATTTAATGTTCATCACTTTATGTTGAGTTATCCCTTCCTACCTCAGACTTGAATGCACTTGAAACAGGTGATGATCCCACTCTCACAATAACACTCTTCACACTGGCTCTGGTTGGAGTGGATTCAGATGTAAAGTGTCCGGCTGCAGTACTGGTGTGGTCACTGATTCCCTCGGCAAGACTGCTGCCAGTTCGCCTCGGTGATACAATAATTGGGGCTCGCTCTTGTGATGTCTCTCCACTATCTTCACTCATATCTTCATCCTAAAGATAAAAACATACATACAATAACATAAAAAACTAAAATATAAATTCATATATATTCATACATTAGAAAAAAGAAACAAAATATCTGGCTGCAAACCTATACATTGAGTAGGAATGTAGTGTTTTTACCTTGATGTCTCTCATGTGTCCAGTTGAATAGACAGATAAATCCGTTGGCTGGTGATCCACTGGTCTGACGGATCCCAACATGTGAGCATAGGACTGTGGAGGTGTGGGTGGGTAAGGACCAACCATGTGTAAGTTGTCCAACACACCAAGGCGAGACAATGGGGTGTCCAAGGGTGTTCTCGTCTCAGTTGCTGCAACACATTATAAATTTAGTAAAGATGGGAAAGACAACGGTTACTTATAGTTATGCATTAAGGTATGTCATGACCTATTTTCTTTTAATCCAAATTACATGATCATGCACATAATTATGATGTCTAATAATACAATCAGGAGACTGTTTGTACTAATTAATTTTCAAGGTGAATCTATTAAAGAGAATGTTAAAACTCACCAGAATTGTGTGTGTGTGCCCGTGGAATGCCAAACAGTTCTTCTCTGCGAGCATTAGGTTGAAGGAGATGAGGTTTGTCAGCAAGAGGCAATGCTTCCTGCAGACTGGTGCTGAAGACATCTGGACCTAGAGATCCCAGACACAAAGTAGACTGGGATCTCTATAAAGATATATCAATATTACATTTTAATAATTATATTCCATATATTAACACTGTACAAACTTAAATATCTGCTTCCAGTCATCAGGAATGCTCAGCTATCAGGAAGAAACTCTGTAACATCAAAGCATAAGTATAAAATGCTCATATCAGTCATAAATAATAAATTGAAAGAAAAAGTATATATAAATCATGAATGTCATCTTGCTTTCTTTGTGATGCCATGTAAAGACTAATTCAATCTACCTTAAAAAATCAACAAGGGAACAACCAAAATGTTTGCACCATCTAATATACAGAAAAATGACTTTATATAAATTGGAATTCAAGGATGGTGTTTGAACTGTTCATCAAGATGTTTCACCTCATTGACTTTGAACCTGAATCACCCAGGACGTGTTAAGTTTTAACAGTAAAGTTAGATGTGACTCACATGGAAGAAGGTATGTTTCCTTCCCCTGGAATTAGAAAGGTTGGAGTCTTCATCCGTAGACTCACTGTCCCCGGCTGACTGGGTGATGGAAGGGAGGTCATCCATGTCATCTTCATTCTCATTTTCGTCACGTTCCCATGAGAAGCCGGTGCACTCGGCTCCACCAGAATCAATGTGGGCACTACTGTCACTCTCACAGCACCGCAGGTAACTGATCAGTGCATCAAACACATAGGCTGCACAAAGGGAAAGGGTTACAATTAACATTGACACAAGAACACCAACATTGTCAGATAATGGAATGGAGTATCAAAGTTTCACGGCAGCATCACACTGAACATTGACTAAAATGATGGACAATTAACAAGGTCTTGGTTGGGAGGGTGTCTGTTTGTAATTCATTTGAGATTATGAAATTTCTTTGTAATGTCAATTCATTACATCATATATTTTAACAACCAACCAACTGGTGCCTTTATAACATCCATGGTAGCTACTAAAACTAATACAAACTGGAGACTGATGCATGTTGAAAGCTTTTGTAATTATTGAGATTCCCATTATCAGGTTCTAATGACAAAACCATCACCAAAAAAGCATCAACATCCCATCAAATTGAATCCCAATGTCATACTGCCATTCAATATAAATAGTCATGTATTGAAACATACAAAGAAGGGAACAAAATGAAGCATCACCTATATGTTTTAGTGAGCCAACGTCAATGTCTGGTAAGGTATCACAATGTTCATTCTTATGTGCTCTTAAGAGCGACACAACATATGACAGAGTATCTCTTCTAGCGTTCTGAGGGTCTGCAGTGCTGGCTGCAGCCCGAGCCCCCCTTCTGGCACTCTGGTATCTGGACAAGGGTCCGGTGAGGGGGTCTCGGATGAACAGTCCTGTCCTGCCGGCACTTCGCTCCCGTGGCCTTGAAGGTGGGATTCCTGCCGGGGGTGATGCAGGTGTGGTGGTGGTGGTTGTTCCTCCACTGCCTTCAATCAGCTGGTTCAACTCACGCCCAAATCTGTGATGAAATAAGACATTTAGGTAAATCATAAGCATTTCACATTAATGAATACAGGTAAGTCATTCAAAACAAGTTTGGCAACTAATGATACCTATGTTATGAATGTGTACAAATAACTCACCTTAATTGAGACTCCGTAGAGTCCATTAGACTGAGCAGCCAGTCCCATGTTGGCTGAAGACGTGCATCCACCTGCTTGAGGAGAGCAGATATGATGGTGGGTGTCAAGCAGATCTGATTGGCAGTGGTGCTGCTTCCACTGCTGCCAGGAATACTGCTTCCACCTCCTCCTCCACCTGGTGTTCTGGAGGTCAACACTCCATCTCGAACTAAATCACAAGCCAGACTCAAAAGTGAACTCATCTGCCGCACCACAATGGTGAAGGCCCGGGCCAGGGTGTTGTTGGTGGTGGCCAAGCTGACGGGCTCATGGGAAGATGGAGTTACAGAGGAGCTGGATGTTGGGCCGTGTCTCAGTGAGGTTGGATCAATATATATAAGTCCACTTGATGTTGTACTTGAGGAACCTGTGGCTGTTGGTCCTCCAGTGGTTCCTCCTGAGCGTGAACTGATGTCCCTTGGAATCCTAACAGCCCACTGAAGGTTATGGGGAGCAATGTTACGTGCTGTGGAGGAGGTGTTTCCTCTCCTTTCCAGCTGCTCATCAGAGAAAAGATCAGCAGAATCAAACTCATCTGTTTCTGCAGCTTCACTCTCATCATCCTCGTCCTCCCCGGGTGATGATTCCCCTGAGTCATCTTCACCATCACTGCCGGCCGTGGCACCAGTCTGAACGGATCTCTGAGCTGAGGTGTTATCCACAGCAGACTGGTTGTCATCACTGTCACTGTCAGACTCAGCTAAAAGATCAAGCTCCATGTCTGACTCTCCTCCTTCCACCTCAGCCACACCATCACCATCTTGTTCTGAGCGCTCATTAGCATCATCCCTCTCACTGCCACCTTCATTATCATGGTCGTCCACTTGAGGAGGCAGGATGTGGTCAGCTCGGGTCCTGCGTGACCTTGATGCAGGTGCCGGCCCGGGGCGTGACATGCTGGGTGCCACCTCCTCTTCACCGCCCTCTTCCACTTCTTCTCCAACAGCACCACTCATACTAACACTTCCTCCTCTGCTGCTGCTGGTGGAGGCTGATGGCTGTTCCACGTTGCCTCCCCCAAAGCGGTGGTGATACCTTTGCAATGGCTCCACCTCAAACATCTCCTGTTCAAAAAGAATATACATAGCTTCTATACAACTATCCCTTTCATGAAAATGCATGCTAGCAGTAAAGAAATAAACACAAACTGAGAGTTTATCACATTGGTCAAGCTAGGAACTATTAGTATTCAAATTAATCAAAACAGAAGAAAAAAAAAATCATATCTGCAATTCTTCTGTGGTCCAAACTTAAATTACATTGTTAGACTCATTCCCAATTTCCTGCATCTACCTACTCACAGAAGATGGAAACTTTACACACTATCCGAGGCTACATCCGTGATCCAGGTTAGACAGGTAAGGAGGTGATACTAACCTTACAGCCATGGTTTGCATCCACGTGGGTTGAGGTGAGAGGGAAGGGTGCAGTTGGCTTGACATAATTGAGCCGCACGGGAAGCATCAAGGCGTCGGCAGCGTCACACAGTTCTGTCACCGCCACAGGAATCAGAGACTCAAACACCTGCAAAGATAATTAAGGTAAGTAAATGTAGAGGTAACATATGGTATTGCAAAGTCCCAATAAGCATGTGCCCCCAATATGTCTGATAAACAAATAATATATAAATGAGTGACATTACAAGTTTAAATTATAATAAAAATAATAAAATACACAATCATAAACCTACCTTGATGCATTTAGCCAATGGTTGTGTGTATGAACTTCCAGGTTTTTTCTTGCCAGCATTAGGAATCATCTCAATGGCTAAGATGACAAAGATGCGTACAACAGATGCTATGAACCTCCGGGCAACCTAAGGGGGGAGAGATGTTTATGTTGGAAGGTTAACAATAACTTTACAATTTATAAACCAAAACTTTTCTGGTAATATTACAGTCTACCCTCACACACTCCTTTCTTCCTTTCCAATAAAATCTGCAAGAGAAAATTGCTACTTGTCTAACACATATTAAGTCTTCATTATCAATTACACATTTACCATAAAACAATGAGTAACAAATTCCAGGAGTAATGCAAAGTTATATTGAAAGGCAAAGCAAATAATAATAATGATGATCAGACACGAGTGAAGAAATTCCTGTTCACTATAATACAACATAAAGTTAGTCTCACACCACGTCAAATTGTTTACAAAATGCCCACCTTTTCCGCCTCCTTTTTGCGTCCAGGCACCGAGTCATTGTGAAGTTCCCTGATGAGTGTGTTGATGAGAGCCGTCACCATGGTGTCTGCGATCATCTTGCGTTCATCGTCATCACTATTTATGAGCTGCTTGAGTTTGAGGTTACGAGGCTCAACCTGATAGAAGGAAAACATTATTTCATTAAGATGTTACAATGTTAAAGAAAAATGCTTTACTTGTATAAGCTTTTTGCTACTCTCAGGATATTTTAGCTCTAGCATGCATTTAATTAATATTCTTGCAGCCACAGGACCTGAAAACAATAGCATCAAATATGAAAAAAAGCAAATAAAAGCAATAATTTTTCCAGACTTACTTGAGTAGCCAACTTGACAAGGAGACAGTAGGTAAACTTGTCTAGGTGAGTAGTGTGACCTTGGTACTGCATGAAGTTGATCTCATCAGTGGATGCATTGGCTGGTGGGACCTCCTCCTTGTGTCCTGTCATTATCATTGCCCTCACAGCTGCCCAGTCATTCAGAAGGCGCTCCAGGGCTCGTCGGCTGAACTTAGGAGGCTCAAGGTCATGGTCAGGCACCTCCATGGTCACCTCGGACAGGGTATTCTTTCGAGCTGAAGATGTTGAGCGACTCCTGAATTGAAGATAAGAAATAGTTATATAAATGATGGAAGTAATGTATTCAGAAAGCTACTATACAATTCTGCATTTAAAAGATAATAATATAAATTACCTAAGCTTGTTATATGAGTAGACTAACGGCACGAAATGTAGATATTTCGTCAATTAACAAATCCTTCTTAAGTGAATAGTGTATGAAGGGAAGTAATAAGTACATTCAGTTATCATGTAGCATCAAACATGAGGTAAAGTATTAATGTAACAAAAACAAGTCATCATTTACCTGGACCATTGCTTCTGTTCTGTCACTTGTCGTCCAACTGTTTGTACAAGGAACAGGAGGAGGTTTTCTCCACGTCCATTTGCAATGTTAACCAGGTCTGTTTCTGTTATCAGCCGGGACAACAGATCAAAGCGTGCAGTCTGATGGCCAGATTTAAGTGCTTTACATTTACACTTTTCCCAACAATCACAGTAAGCTGTAGGTGAGGTTTTCTTAAGTTTACAGTCATGACCCTTGTGGCAAACTCTTGCACATTCAGTACAGCAGCACAAGGAACCAACCAAGCCACAAGTTCTGCACTCAAATATGTCTTGATTGATATGCTCAGCGCCTGTCCAAGTGAAGGAGCAAGTGTCATTATAACACAGAACATGGAGAGGAGAGTCATCAGGATTACTCCCTCGTGGAAAGATCATTTGGGTGACTGCTCGCCGCACACTCTCTGCGTCGAGTGCACTCTCAAGAGCCACACGGTGAATCACATCAAATAGTATGAGTGCTGCTTGGTAAGCTCGTCCAGACACTGCTAGCATGAATGGGGTGAAGCCATTAGAGTCTTTAGCAATGAGTAAGTTTCTTAAGTGTGGGGCCAATGAAGGACTATCACAAATAGTTCGTAATATGGTTAAGGAGAAAGATTTCCGCTCTGTTGGATCTGAGGTTCCTAAAGTTGGCATACTAGGCCCGGGTGTAGTTTTGGAAGAAGATGGTGTGATTAGATCATCATCCGGCCCGGCACCACTAGCCGTGTCATTCAGAGTGTCAGAGGAGCTGGGTGGCCAGGCAAAGCTGCCTAAGATTGGGTCTTTCTCCAATACAGATTCTCCTTCACTTTCTTTGCTTGTAACAGGGCAGCAGGTGGATATACAAGCATGCAGGATGTTACGATTACCATCACACTTCTCTTCTACTATTGTTTCAGATGTAAGATTGGTGATGCTTTCTGAAAAGAAAAGAAAAATAATCATTCCAATGTATGTGCATATTCCTTATTTCTTTCAAAACTGCAACAATACAAATATGAGATTTATAATAATGGACTCCTACTAGAGTGAAAATGAGGGTCCCAGTAGGGAAGGAAGGCCACATGGAGGATAGAAGGATAGGATAAAGGAGTACATGAATGGGAGATGGGTAAGGGTTGAACATGAGGGAGTATTGGGATGGAAAGGTGGAAGCTTTTCTGCCATTGCCTCAAAGATGCTCAGAGAGGAAGCAAGGCATCAGAGAATATACATAGAATAGCATTGATAAGATTGATTCTTTACCTGGAGTATCATTCTCAAGGAGTGCCAACACCTGCCTCACACCCTCAGGATCACAGCGAAGAATCTTAGGCATCAGAGTTTGAGTTTTGAGTGCAAGAACAAGTATTGCCACATGATTTTTCTGGTGTGCACCAGCTCCATGCAGGAAGTGTGTGGCCACTCCTAGGCAAGACACTGGAGGGAGGTCAGGCCAGTGAGGGTCCTTAATAGAGTCAACACAGTCTTTACTCAAGGGGTAGATAGTGCTGTTCCCATCACGCAGAACACCTACATTTTCACTCTGAAACAAAACAGGAATTAAATCATTTTTCATCTCAGATTATGTTAATAGTAGTAAGTATATGAAATAAGGTTTCCCTTATATTAAAATCATAAAAATTTCATGTACAGCAAACAATCCATCATTGATTGTTACCTCTCCTGTAATGGTGAGTGAGATGCCTGAAGGTTCAGATCCCATGAATGCTGTACTGTCTGTAGGGAACATACACTCCTGCTCAGCCTTCCCGGAGCTCAGGTTGTATATGGCATAAGTTAGACGGCTGCTGTTCTTAACAATGGCATGGATTCCTAAGGAAAGAAAATTATGTTATTGATTTTGAAACTTCTTGAAAATACAGTAATGCATATGTGGTGCCGTCGTCCATGTTTCTGGGTCTTTGTCGACTTTTATTAGACACCAGTGTGGTGCCGGCTGCTGCCACCACCCACGGTTTTTTTGTAAAGGGGCATGGGGGCCCTATACTGATAACTATTATTCCATTTTTTCTATATATTATTGACAACCTTCCCTTCAGAGTGATAATACTAATATTCTAGGGGAATTTTGATATTAGGGAACGTGAATACCTCACCTGTAACCAGACACCATGATGATACATGTTTCCTTCCTGACAACTGAGCGAGGAGAGAGAGAGGGTGCGTGGCTATCTCGTACCAAAATGTGTTTCCTGCCTGACGAGTTGTCAACTAGTATTTACCTATCCCCCTTTTTCTCTCTCTTACCTCTTTACAAAACAAATCCCTTAACTAAACACTAAAAACATTTGGGAAGGCGTACAGTGTGGGTTGCGAAGAATATTACAACCACATTACTAGCAGCTATAGATTGTGGCATTTTCCAATTTTTGGCGGGAGTCGTGTAACGCGCCAGATAAAAAAAAACAATGTATAAACAAAACAAAAGAAAGAAGAATCCTGAAAGGGGCTTATGTCGTGGCATCACACATATTTTGCCTTGGTTTATTAGAACCAAAATTATGAATGAAATCATTTCATGATCAACAGTGGATGGGAGGAAGTCTCAATTCAGGGAAAAATTAAGATAAAAAAAAAAAGATGAAAATCACTTCCCCTCACACACATATTAACATGCTCCTATAATTTCTCTGGATTGTAAGCTGTAAGCTTACTCTTGTGTGTTACAGATCAAGAAATGCTAATTAGAAATAAAGTATTACCTCTGCTATCCACTGCTACGGTGAGTATCTGTCCTTGTTCTGAGATAGGAATCCTTTTAGGAGTCTTCTGGTAACAGTCAGGCACGCGAGGGTTGCCTCCTGCACGGATCACCTGCAGCTGGTCACGGTGGATCACTCGCAGGTTACCTTTGCCTTCTTTGGTCTGAGGTACAACTACAACCTGGAAGCAAAGCAGTACATATTAAACAATAAGAACAAAACTACTTTTCTTCATTACATCAGTCAGTGTTCAAAGATCTAGACAAAAAAGTTTATGGTTAAGGTGCAGGCAAAAGATCTGGGTTCCAACACAGGTAGAATAGTTGAGATACAAATACTATGTACACACCTGGTTTCCATCTACAGCCAGAACTTCTCCGATTGGCACTGGTCTTGTGTCTTCAACAAAGATCACATCTCTAAGTGGCCATTCTTCTTCATCAAAGCGTTCCATTTCATCCCTGGGAGCAGGTCTCTTGCCCCGTTTGTAGGATGCAGGAGAGGTGATGGAGCCTTCAACAAAACCATACATAAGATAACAACAAATTATACATGGGATTATACAAAAAAAGGGGTTTGTTGTGAGGCAGAGCATGAATAAGGTACAATACAAGACAAGACAAAATTATAATACAGTTCAGTACAGTACGAATCTAAGGATGGTTACAGCCTGGTATATAGATGAAAATAGCTGTATAAAGCCTCACCTGTATCTGAGCATGTGCTGGATGCTGGTGACGGTGGTGGAGGCATGTCCAGCTTGTCTGAGGTTTCTTTGCTGTCTCCACACTTCAGGGCTTTGGCTGCTGATCCCAAAACCTCAGATGATAAACTCTTCTTCTCTCCACTTCCACTCCCTCCACTGCTGTTACTACTGCTGCCACTCCCTCCGCTGTTGGATATACTGCAGGGGAAAAAAACATTCATTATTCATATATATTAATTGATAATTCTATTGACAAAGTGAGGGGAAAATTTTTTTTTTGGTATAATGAGAAAATTAACGTTTGCACAAAGTAACAATTAATAGCATGTGTTGTGATATATGAAAAGAAGCTTGTACACTACTACTACTACTACTACTACTACTACTACTACTACACTACTACTACTACTACTACTACTACTACTACACTACTATTACTACTACACTACTACTACATCATGACCCGTGTTAGTACTTACCCCTGAGAGGATGTTGAACTGCCACTGCCAGACTGGAACCCTGATGAAGTACTACTGTTAGAGTTAGAGGAGCTGCTTGCACCACTACCACCACCACCACCACCACCACTGCCACTGTTCCCTGCGCCTCCGCTAGACCCACTCAACACTCCGCCAGGGGGAAGAATCTTGAACCTGAAAACAAAGTAACAAAACAATAATACACAAAATAAACAACTGAAATTAGTAAGTACATAAACAAATGAAACAAGCATATATATCTACTTCATAATTATCAAGTCAAAGATTGTAAGTATGGTATGTAGTCGTAACATTTTTTTCCCCCACATAACTAAGGCAATTCCAACCCACCTGCAAGTGTCACTAAGGTTCCACGCAGCATTGATCAGCTGTCCAATCTTAGGTACACCGCCTGAGGTGGAGAAGGCAAGGGCACCTGGGTGGTACATGGGGGAAGATCGCATCCCAACCTGAAACCAATGCGAGAATAGGGTCCATTTAGGCAAAAAAAATAAAATAAATAAACATTCTGGTCCAATGGCAACAATGATTAGTTTAACACACAGCACTGCATGAAGATGGTACCTACTCAAGCAGTCTGGTTTGTCCTTTAAGTGTTCTTCAAAATAGGATCAAAAATGGTGATCCAGTCAATATTAATTTGACACATACAAACATAACTCACCTGAACTCCTTCTGTGATCTCTGAGCGTTGCTTGCGACTCTTACTACGGAACTTTTCCCATAGTTTCTTGCGCTGGTTGAATGGGAGGACGCCCCACCAGAAGAGAGAGCCAGACTCACACCACGCACATGTATACAGTTGACATGTATGGAGGGATAGTATGCGCTCGTTCTGCAACTTTAGAAAATTTCCCATTACAAGTGTGGCAGCAACATATGAACCCATTATTGCAGAACAAGAAATCAATCTATCAATCAGTCACATATGTGGTAATGAATGAATACAAGATAGAAATTAATAATAGTGAATGCAGAAGTATTACACATAATTATACGTGCAGTAAGACAGTGGAAACACCTAAGATAATTAGCAAGATAATAAATAGATATATTGGTTATACATTTTTCAAGACGCTTCTTATACTACTAACCTCAGGAAAAGACTGTGCTGGCTGCTCTAACTTGGTAGCCACATCAGCTAGAGTCTCATCCAGCCATGTTGCAACTCTGCCAGATTCTGTGGCCACGCTGCACCTCACTCCTGCAGCACTGATGGCCACCACCCTCTCTCCCAACAACCCCAAGGAAACAGCCTTGGGATGGTGCACATTTGGCAACTGCTTGCACAAAGGAATAAAACATATCCCATTACTAATAAGGCTTCACTAGTGCTTAATGCATAAAGTATACATGGTAATATCATGATTTATTGTAACTATAAAAATGTCAGATTAGAAAACACTACAAGCACACAAAAATATTTACTTATTCAAAAAAAATCTTCACCTTACAGACAAGGAAATATGGGTCAGTCATGCATGATCTTACAATATATTTAAACTCCAAATCCTATTCCAAATACCTCTGGATGTACGTAGGGGTCCTTGTCAGCCCAACGCCACTGGTACAGCTGCCCAGTTGTTGACACAGCCACCAGCTCTGAGTGTAGGGCGGCGATGTGTGAGAAGCGTAGAGCAGTGAGACTCCCTTGCCTCTCAGGCCAGTACTGCAGGTTGTCAGCTACATCAATGGCATCGGGTAGGAGTGAGTCCTTCTTCTTGCCTGTCTCTGTTGGGAATAAAAAAACAAATCTACATAACAAGGTGGTCATAACTGCTGCTATTAACCTCACATTCTGTATACACGAGCAAGCTGGTTGAGTTCAGATGCAAAGAGTAAAAATTATCACCAAGAGGCATTGGATAAAAATTAATGACTTTTTCACAACCATGTTCAAGCTGAAACTTTGATCAACACATCCTCCTCCTCCTTTCCAACATCCCTCAAAATACCTCTCAACATTACTTCCATTTACCTTCAAACTACAAGAAATATATAGTGTAAATAAGACTTAAAAAAGCATTAAAGGCTATTAAAACAATACATAAACCAGTACAACATACCTGAGTGTGGTTGTGCTACTCGAACCGACAGCAGTGCGTTTGAGAGCCACTTGCGGGGTCCTGAGTAATGACGGTCCCTCCACCTCAGCTCCCTGTCAGCCCGGTGTTCTGAGCCAGTGGATCCGGCAGAACCCTCACGGTCACGCTCTCCTGCCCGTCCTCGGCTTCCTCCAGAGCGACTGAGGGTAAGGGTTTTATATATTTATTTACTTTTTATTATCATCCAGAGGTGTGGAAAGTATGAGCTTCACACATGAATATAAGACAAACTAGAATAATAATAAAACCAAAAAATCTTCTATGTGATGAAAGAAATCCTAAGCCAAGGTACTATGAGACATGTGATATTTTCCTTCCTTAGCTAGTGTTCATTTGGTTCCTTTGTCTCACCTGCGCACGGAGGAGTAGCCAAACATGTCGTCTGAGAACATGGCATCAGCATCTATTATCACAGAGGGATGGTCAGCAGCCACAGATATTCCAGCATCTAAAAGGGAGATCAGGTCCTCTGGCACATATGAATCACCACTCTCTTCTGGCTCCTCCACATCCTCATCATCTCGTGACAGCAGGTTATTGACAGCCAAGTTGACATCAAGGTTGGTTCTCTGTTGGAAGGAAGAAAGTCCAAATAAATAAATGATCATTGGTGTTTTGACTGACTCTTTATGAAAATACAGAATGATATATCAGCACCAAAAACCACAGAAAAAATACTTGGTTTTAGCTACTATGAGCATTATAACGAGATAAATAAAATATCTATGGATTTTTGGTCTCATAAAAACATATTTCTTTATCAAAACAGTTAAAAATTACCCTAACCTGCAGCTCTCTGATGATAAGGTTGCGACTCCTTCCTTGCAGTACAACTTGTGCTTGGGAGATGAGTTCTTCGGGGACGTACTGAGCTGGCAACATGGGCCGAGATGAACCCATGATTACTCCAGCTCCACGTCCCCTCACTCCCCCTGACCCAGATGTGGTGCGAACAATGCGTCGTCCTCCACTGGACATGCGCGCTGTTAGCTTGGTGCTGCTCTGAGTGCTCCCCTTGTTGCAGTTTCTGTCAATCATACAGCTTTGATAACTGTTAACAATTATTAGGATAGAGCCATTGGTAAGATAGCTATATCTAATAAACATAGAGACTACTAAATAAGTTTCAGCAAATCAAGCATATAAAATCAATATAATTTTTCCAACATCCCAAAAAGTTACAAATGCTTTCCCTTTTTAAAAATGCCTATGGTCTCGGAACACTTAATTTGCATGTTTGTAATGCTTACCCCTGTTTTTGATCAGCTTTGTTGAGATCAAGAGCATCGGTGTTGATTGAAAACACCAATCGGGCCACACGACCTTCTTCGGTGAGCACTGCAATGTGTGACGGGCCAATAGCAACCTGCCGGATATTCTCCCTCAACCCTGCCACAGCACTCACTCCAATACCACCGGACCAATTCAGTCGAAGGCCCAATTCTCGCAGCCTGGAACAAAATGGTAATGTATTATTTTTTTGGGAGTTCCTGCTTCATATACATAAAAGTGTAACCTGGCATGCACTTGTATGATATATTTATCCTATACAACTAGCCATCTCCCAAAATGTGTAAACAAATGAGTTTTCCAATTGACCAGCAGTGAAAAATTTGACAAATCCCTGCAAATATTAATTATTTCTCTCCTTATTCCCAATTAAAGATGGATTCATAATTGGAATACAAGTAATAATCAATAATAAGTAATTAGACACTGCATCATGCTGATAACAACTAAGAAATCCAACAGACAACTCCAGCCTTGTGGTGTGTCTCCCATTTTTGTTCACATGTTAGCTAAATACAACAAACTGCTTATGCTATACACACATACACATACACACACACAAAAAAAAAAAAGACACAAAAGGAAAGACTGGACAAATATAGATAGAGAGATATGACCTCATGAGTGCAGCTCAAGTCCTATATACTACAATTAGGTAAATACACACACTGTATACTACTTTCATTTGATTTACTTTACTACAATTAGGTAAATACACACTCACGATAGAAAAAGATTGTCAAAAATACTTAAAGATTATTAGCCATCATCAGTTTCATTTAATTATTTGATAATTAGTTTCCTTAAAAAAATAAAGGGCAATAAGAGGAGACATAATTGCAGTGTGCAGAGAAATATTGAGATTAAGTTTCTAACAAGATTCAATAAAGGAAACACTATCACGACGAAGTAATTCAATATTAGGATAGGATAGTTTCCATATCAGTGGTTCTTTTTTTTCTGTACCAAGGTGTTACGGTATTACAGAGGTTATCTCTTAAGAGGTTATTACGTGAGCTGAGGTGAGGTGAGATAAGATGAGGTGAGGTTTGAGGAGATTAGTTTAGGTGCATAGTTGTTTGATAATAATAAAAAAAAACTATTTCATGCATTGCTTTTACTTGTAAGTTAGTGATTTTTGTCTCTCCCTAACCGAGATGCCTCCCTAGGTTAAGTGAGGAAGGTAGGGGGCATTTATCTCTTACTTTTCGTAGACATATTCAGGTATGTAAGAAAAAGACCAATAATAAGAGCGGGTGGTTTGGACGCTGATAATTACCCTCGTTGGCCCTTACTCCTTCACGTAATTATTGGATGGGAAGTAAATAATGTAAGAAAATCAAATCAACTTTAATAATGCTATAACTAGACTCGCCCATCCAGCGTATACTCCCACGAAAATTATCTGCATGAGGTCCTTGATTTGAAACTTAAACGCAATTCTGTTTATATGTTATGCGTGAGTCCTTTTTGCAGTACATAGTTCGGTATTGGTGGCATACATATCTTGTTCTACCTACATATTCTGCAGAACTAATAAATGCTAAAAATGCAGTCGACTATGGTAGAGAAAATGCCTTTACAATACAGGCTGAGGTGACGATGCATGTGTACAGCTGTATTAGACTACTACGTCCATACAAAAATTATGATAATGATGATGATGATGATAAGTGATGAAGTATAAAAATTACGCTAAATATATCAATAACTATCATATACGATTTCTACTATAGTTGAAATAATAATAATAGAGATGTGTTACTGTCTTTATACTACAACCTAACCCTTTACAGTAATAGTAGGAATAGTAGTGGTAGTAATAATAATACATTCCCGAAAAGTCGTGATGAATCATGTCTGAACGTATATAGTATATGTGTGCATTTCCTTATTATTACCTCCTCCTCCCGGTTATTAAGACATGCAGAATCAAAGGCATCTAGTAAGTTTCTAAATAATATAAAGAAGGTTATTACTAGTGAGAAAGTATCAAAAGATGGCGATCAAAACATGCGGCTCACATCTGGGTACATTAAAATGGTCGAGGCCAGACCAGACACCATGTTTTTTCGTCCTTACCTCTCATTCAGCTGGTCCTCGGTGCCCGGCAAGGGGTGGATAACACAGTGTAAAGACGTCATTTCGTATTCAAAAGGTAATCCAGGCCAGGAGACAGAATACACGAGCAAAACATTAGAAGAAGGTCCTCCCTTAGCCTCTGCCCTCAGTCAGCCGCCATGTTGTCCTAAGACCCCCTAACATTTTTCAGGAATGTTATTTAAATGGATTAACTTAATATTTCAGCCCTTGTGTACGTTTATTTTGGTCTATTAATTTATTGGTTATTATTTTAGCTTCAGTTTTATCCTTCTATAATGGGGAATATTAGCGTGAGTACAGATGGCGCTACACCCCCTGACATTTTTTCAGGAATGCTATTTAAATGGATTAACTTCATATTTTCAGCCTCATATATATTTATTTTGGTTTATTAATGTATTGGTTATTGTTTTAAGTCACGTTTTATGCCCTTATAATGGAGAATAGTATCGTGAGTACAGATGGCGGTGTCTGTGAATTAATTAAAGGGTTCGTCTGCAGTGTTGCCAGTTAAGCAAAGTAAAGAAGCTTGAGTAAGCTAAGTTGAAAAGCTACTTTCTGGACCTACTAAAATATTTTGAATTACTAATTTATCGACTATTGACTTTATATATAAGTCTATTTAGGTATTGATTTATTCTGGTATAGGTTAAATAAAAAAATTCTGAATGAAATAAAGTATATGTATGTGTATAATGTATGATGTTTTCTGCTAGATTACCGTGTCACAGTCGTCTGCTCGGATCTCTCTGTTTTGACATGAGTTACAAGGGCATTTAGGAAACGTAGGTTGAACACTACTAGCATCACCATGAAAGATAGAAAGAAAATGTGTTATTCAATAAATGATGTGGAAAACAGGCATGGAATTGGTCAACAACATTATCACTATCATCACCATCACCACCACCATCATCATCATCATCACCATCAGCCTTTGCTTCTACTATATAGGACTATATAGGACTATATAGGACAAAGATTCCCTAAAACATATGCTCCACTCATGCATGTCAGCTGCCCGTCTATTTCAGGCTATCTCAGCAAAAGTTAATCTCTGTCTGTGCTGCCTTTTGTTTTTATTTTTCCCTTTTTTTTTAAATCTCGTGCATCTTTTATCACATGAGTGGGTGATCAAGCCAGCTTCACCTGCTTTCCCCTTGCTCATGATTGGTTAGTGTTTTCTTTAGTTCACTTGTGTTTACGAGTTCATAGCTTCTACTTTGCTTATAACTACTATTCCTATACAATTTTCTATAGAATTACTTCACTACCCTAATCACCTCATCTTCATTATTTGTATGCTTCATGGTTAATAGTTAGTGTAATTATACCAGGCGATAGAGGGATAAGAATAAACACATCAAAGTTTTAAATGTATTGGTATGGAACTTCCAGTTTAATTCAAACTCCTAATTTTCTAATTCTTCCATGGGCCTCAGAAAACACTCCCCACAGGTAGGGAACCCCTGCCTAGGCCAGGTAAATATAGAGTAGTTTGTTATTGCCAAATACGTTGAACTGACGTGAGACTTCAAGCCTCTGTACCTATACTGAAACAAGGCTTACTTGTGTTTACTCGTATATTTGTTTTATTCATTTATTTATTAATTCACTAATTTTATTGATACTATATTGTAATTTACTGTTTCGCAGAAATATATATTAATCAAATGTAAAAACAATACAAAGGTGATGTAGCATTGTATGTTTATTGCATGTAGTAAAGTTATGTAGCTATGTACTGTACACACTCATCAGGCTACAACATTAGACAAAATTTAGCTTGCAAGAATAATACACATGTTGGTATGTGTAATATATATATATATATATATATATATATATATATATATATATATATATATATATATATATATATATATATACACAAGAATGCAAGGAAATTATTCTAAATACATATTCATTTACACATAATTTTGATTATCAGTACAGCATTAATTTGAGTTCAGTTCACTTACGTGTTATTATTTAGTTCAGTGTTGGACAGTGAACAGAGTACACATCATACTACCCAACACGACACATCTAGAGACACGCTTGTTTGCCTGCATTACTACGTACACTACTTCACACTATTGCTATTGCGTATAAATATATCTATGAAAATTCATTAGTTTATAGATGTAAGGCACAATTGATAAATCAAATGTAATACTGTAGAAAATAGTGTATAAAGCCGCCGTCGGTGGGCTGAGGTGAGGTTCCTATCACTAATGAAAGCAGAGGCATTGATTTGATCTGAGAACGGTTCCGTAACAGTATTCGGAACATTTCGGACGACTCACTTCACACTTGTTTTATAAACGGACACTTAAGAGTGTTAGTTTTAATATCAAGGTGACCACTGGTCCGCAGAAATGACCACCCACATGAAGGGTCTGGGGACCACACTTTGACATACAAATAAATTTTTTCCAATTATACACCATCAACATATTTACAAAATTAAATATGCATAATTATGAGACCTCTCTGGAGTTTCAAGGATTTATTATGAGTCAAAAATGTTTCGTTCTTGGTGTGATTTTTCATCCAAATTCCTGATTATTTATTATAAAAAAAAACCTGTGGCGTCTCTACACTTACTTATTTGTGTCCTTTCCAAGTGTTAAATAGTTTCAAATATATTTTGCAGAATCCTTGCCATTCTTGAACATGAGTGTAGCACAAAACACATCTGTCTCATAAAATATTTAATTGGACCTAATGAGGCACTTTGCACACAGTAGTGCTACACCCAGTACTGGTCTCCCTGGCAGGCCGTGAAGGGTGAGGGGCGAGGCAGCGGGGCCACGGGACAACAGACCTGACGACGAGCAACACGGAAACAATAAACTTTTTTCATCAAATAATTCGGAAGATATTTGTTGAATGTGTTGTTTACTTTCGTTTGTTTATTTACAGGTTTTTGTGGATGGATGTGTGTTACGGTTTATGTTGCAAACTGTTCCTTGTGTTATGATGCAGATATAACATCTTATTATCCACGTTTTGTTTAGTTATTGTTTGTCGTAATGTGTGAGTATTGTACCCAGTGTTCATGACAGTCTACTCACCGTGTCATGAAGGTGGTGGTGGTGGTGGTGGTGGTGGGGGTGGAGGGTTGTGGAAGCCAGTCAGCTAACAGTTTGGATTGGCCTCGAAATCTTGAATCACATGGAAACAAATATATTCAAATAAAGATAGAAAGATGGATAAAGAAAAACAACAACATGAGATGCTTATAGAATTATCAACCGGAATATTGTGGAAAAAAACATAATGACATGAATAAATAAGTAAATAGGCAGGTGTTATTTTTTACCTTCCTATTTTATCTCTAAATAAAATCAAAGTCTCACCTCCAAGTACTTTAATAACTTGTGGAGTGTTGTACAGCTTAGCGATGTCCAGGGGCGTGCGTCCTGGGGAAGGAGGATAACTTAGAACAATGTAAAGAGAGAGAGAGAGAGAGAGAGAGAGAGAGAGAGAGAGAGAGAGAGAGAGAGAGAGAGAGAGAGAGAGAGAGAGAGAGAGAGAGAGAGAGAGAGAGAGAGAGAGCTATACACAATTACTATTTGGGTTTGCTATAAGACTAGGTAGGGAAGCACACTCACCATCAATGTCCTCAATGTTAGGGTCTGGACAAGCCTTGATCACGGCTTGTACCACCTCCAACCCTTGAGACCTTGCCGCCCAGTGCAACGCCGTCTTACCTGTTCAAATGTTCAAATACACCTTAATGAAAACTTCCTGAAACCTGTTATGAATGAGTTGCACAATGTTATTTCACTAGTTACTTCATGTCTATCTTTTCTCATAACAAAAAAATAAATAAAACACGAATGATTTCCTGATTTTCTACATTGGATCAGTTGTTTGGGAATCACTGTTTTAAAAGGGAGTTGCCTTGTGTAGGTCATCTGGCCTTTTGCAGCCTCCTTATTTTCTTATGTTCTTATGTAGCCTTGAGAGGAAGCTGCTCCAGATAGATGAATCCCCTTAACCGGAACACTAGAAGCACATGACTATTATACCAAATGTGTCATCATGGTTATTAAGGTTTAGGTGTAGTTTAATCCATTGTGACTGTTCCCGCTACTACAAACATACTTACCTGTGTTTTCCTGTAAGTTCGGCTTGGGTTTCGCCTGCACCACTTTCTGTATAATGTTGAGCCTTCCACTCCGCACGGCCTGGATGAGAGCGGTGTAGCCTGCATGTGAGAAATGGTCAACGCTCATGAGATAGAAGCATTAGCATGATTAAGGTCTCTCTCTCTCTTTCTCTTTTTTTCCCTCTCTCTTTTATTATACTTCATAGCTACTGAGGTGTCCGTGGCTAACCATTCTTGCTCTGCTTGTCGACGTCCGCTCCGGCTCCCAACGCAAGGTCCAAGATGCCAGGGTAGTTGTAGTAGACGGCCTTGTGCAACACCGTATACCCTGGGAACCAACAACACAACAACACACTCATCAGGTTACAGTGGGAGTTACACAGGTAGTTACTGGAAGGGTTAGTAGTCATGTGTGATAATAATAGTCACGCTTCCCAACGGATAACACTCTGTCTGTCTCTCTTTTCCTGTCCTATCTTCCCAGTGTGTTTATGTTATGTTTATGTTCTGTCTGGCTGGGTGGAAAAGTAGGTGGGTGGAAGGGAGGGAGCGTGTGGAAGGGAAGGAGGAGAGGGTAGAAAATGGTCCTGCCACATGCTATATTAATTAATGTGAGTGCTGTAACTAAGGGTGAAATTTTTCTTCATTACTTGATATCTCTGTCTTCATTTCAATTCATTCTCGTCTTTCTTCCTTTCCTTTGGGTGTTTGGGCGTCAAATATTGGTGTTTTCATGTTTGTTATTGTGTTGTACCTGTAAGTAGACGTGTATTTATATAGATAAAGCGAAATATGTGTTAATTCAATAGCAACACATCACTTGAAATTTGAAAGTGTTATACATATATATAGTATGTGCCTGCTGGTGTCTGCTAGTGCCTGCTGGTGCCTGCTTAGTGTCTGCTTTGTGATTTATTAAGCTGTGTTCGATTACCTGAAGGGCGTGTGTGTGTGTGTGTGTGGTGTGTGTGTGTGGTGTGTGTGTGTGTGTGTGTGTGTGTGTGTGTGTGTGTGTGTGTGTGTGTGGTGTGTGTGTGTGTGTGTGTGTGTGTGGTGTGTGTGAGGGTGAGTTAGATGTACTTTTTAAAGAAATGTTAATAATAAAAAAAGGGTCTGAAATATTCTTATATAACATATGAAGTAAAGGAGAACAACGACTAAATCCTACTGACACAACGGGTCGTAAATTTGACACTTTCCTTCGTTAATGTGACTCAGTTTCAGCTTTCAAGTGTGTGTGTGTGTGTGTGTGTGTGTGTGTGTGTGTGTGTGTGTGTGTGTGTGTGTGTGTGTGTGTGTGTGTGCGTGTGTATGTGTGCGTGTGTATGTGTGTGACCTCTATATAGTCTCAACAAGTAATGATAAAGACTCCTTGTTTATTGCGTTCTAACTGCAACACTCATAAAGTTAATTCCACGCCTTATAACATACATACCGTCCTTTTCTTGCATGTTAGGATCAGCGCCCTTCTGCAGGAGGTATTCTACAACAGCCTTGTGGCCCCAGTACGTGGCTACAAGAAGAGAAGTCACATCTGGCGGGAGGAAGAAGGAGCGTCAGTCAGTCAGTGTGCCTTCCTTGTGCGCTGCTTTAACATGCAAATTATTCACAACTACAGATCACAATCAGCAAAAACATAGGGCTTACGATAATAAAAGAGCGCTGCAAGGGTAGGTAGACAGGCGAGGAGGGTAGAATGGTAAGGAAAGGCAGGACAGTGTGAAGGAATACTGACAGCGAAAGGGAAAGAAAATGTGGTGAGAATGGTGAGTATAGAGGAATGTAGTGCAGTGAAAACATGCAGAACGAAGACTATATGGGATAATTATGAGGAGAAACAGTAAAGAAAACAACACATTCATGATGACGATGACGGTGAGGAAGAGGAAGAGGAGAAAGACGTACTTGAGAGAGAGATAAAAGAAAAGCGTGAGAAATAAGAGAAAGAAAAGAAGTAATAAAACGCTTCTTTATGATGATGCAAGGTTGAGGAAGAGGAGGAAGAGGTGAAGGAGGAGGAGGAGGAAGAGGAGGAAGAGGTGAAGGAAGAGGTGAAGGATGAGGTCCGTTACTAACTCCAAGAGGTGGCTTCGTTGACTTGTGCACCAGCATCCGTCAGGTAGGTTACGATGTCGAGATCTCCGTTCCTTGAAGCCAAGTACAACGGGGAGTAATCTGTGGGCGACAGGAGACACCTTAGCATCGTATGTCACAATAACTTTCTACACATCCAGGATTTGTGTTGTTATAAAAGACGATTAATTTTTTGTTGTTGTTTTCAGGTGATGCAAATGAAGGATGATTATAAGCAGTAAATATAAGGTTTTGGACAAAGGAAGAATGTAATGATTCGTTAGTTCAGTCTTGTGGTTATATAACTTTGCTTACATTCAGAAGTTATTGTCATTGAGCTTCTGTGTGTGTGTGTGTGTGTGTGTGTGTGTGTGTGTGTGGTGTGGGTGGGTAGGGAGCTTATATATCAACAATGATTATGTTTGCTATGCATGGTGTACATTCATTATTTCTTGCTCTCAGCTAACTGAAAGAGTAAACACACACACACACACACACACACACACACACACACACACACACACACACACACACACACACACACACACACACACACACTTACTTGAGTTGGGTGTGGTTACGTTCACATCAGCGCCGTGCTCGACTAGAATTTTCACGATGGCCGAAAATCTATTCCAGACTGATATGATGATAGGAGTGTAACCTGCAGAAGGACGCTGTTAATAGCACATCAAAGTGTCTATACTGGAAAGGTGTTAGTTAGGTTGAGGACACTGATGTAAATTTGTGTTAGGTTTGTTATAGACGAAATGATGCTGAGGAAGTTTATGCCTCTAATTAAGCTGCAAGATTACTGATGAAAAGTATAAGTAAACTTGGTACAGTTTCTAAAGGGAGCATGAAAGAAGCATTCCGTTAACATTTCCACGCGTATTGTAGTAGAATAATGGCATTGGAAGGCAAGTTAGATATGAACGAAGGTGAAGGAGAGATAGGCTACTGCAGATCCATGGAAGATTATCGAGATTCACTACAAAAAAAAACACATGAAAGTCACAAAGCTGTTTCTCCTTTAATAAGAAACGTAAAAACTATCCCTTCTGTTGCTTGCAGAAAAAAGAGTTATGTACTTTTATGAGCAAGCACGTAGTTAGAGTGGAGTGGTGTTGATGTATTCAGAAGCACAATCAATATACTGCAGGTGTTAAGAAGAGTTCGGAGAAGAGGAGACGGTAGCGAAATGGCACAGGGAAAGAAAAAAAAATTTATAGCTATAGTTAATCTTATCGCATTCTTCTTCCCTTAGTAACGTTTCTATATAATTATCCATTCAGCATGTGGGAAGAACAAGCAATGCATCCATCCATCCACTAATCCATCCATCCATCCATCCACTACCACCCACCTGATCTGGTTACAATGTTAGGGTCGGCGTCTCTTTGGATCAACATTTTAACACACTGAAGGTTACCGTTTCGTGTGAGAAGGAAGAGCGCTGTGTCACCTGTCGGGGTAGGAAAAAAGCATTCTCATTATCACACACGTACACACACACACACACACACACACACACACACACACACACACACACACACACACACACACACAAGCACGCACACACTGCTCGCTGCCTCAATGGTAACGCCCTCACCTGTCACTTAGCAGGCTGAGGTTCGCGCCCCGTTCTGTTTGTTCAATTTTTCACCGATGAGTGAGCATTTACTGTACTGCTTGAGCAAGAGGATGGGATGTGCTGTGTGTAAAAGGATCACACACACATACTTAATTAACCAATAAATAATCATGAGAGAGAGAGAGAGAGAGAGAGAGAGAGAGAGAGAGAGAGAGGAGAGAGAGAGAGAGAGAGAGAGAGAGTGTGTGTATTTACCTGAAGCACTCTGATGGTCGACTTGGGAAGCAGCATTAAGAAGCATCTCCACTAGCATTGTATTGTTCTTCTCCGCCGCCCAGAGCAGTGCCGTGTAGCCTTGCCTCCGCCCTGCACAACACAAACACACAAGGAAATAATGATATGTAGTAAACCGCGAAAATTGCTATTGTTTACGTGCTACTAATCATTTTCATCCTTTCGTGTTTGTAAATTATAAGCGTCTGTTGATCATGAGCCATATCCCAAATTCCTCCCTATTGTGATAGTTTAAAGAGACCATGTTGATTTTTTTTGCTTTTTTATATTTATTTAAAAGTAACAATGAATTAACGCGTCTGATGAATAATATATGAATTATCAAAATCATGACGTACTGCATAACATAGATCAAGCCTTACTGACCTGACTTTTCCGTGTGGGTGACCAGGTAAGCGGAGTCAGTTTTGTTATGGTGCAGGAGTTTCTCTATTCTCTTGTCTTTCCCTTTCTGCACTTTCAACAGAAGTATGTTTCCTGAAAGCAGCCACACCCGAAACACTTAACAAATTACTTCAAAAAGGAAAATAAAGATATCACAAGAAGCTAAAAAATCAGAAATAAACAAACAAAAGAAAGAAAATAAATCATACTCATTGTTTTCCTTTAATTTATATTTTTGAATTTTCCTGAAACTTACCGTAACATATTTTTTTCATTCCCTGTTCCTTGACAGAGTTGCAAGGATCATCACAATCACCTTCAGGACACTTCACTTCTACTGGTTCGACTTTCTTTTTCTTGCCACACTCCTTCTTGCCTGCCGCGGAGACCATTGGAGTGAGGACCAACACCACCACCACCACCACCACCGCCGCCACTCGCTGACACAACCTCATCTCGCCTTGATTAAACCTAAGGGAGACATGAATAGTAGTAGTAGTAGTAGTAGTAGTAGTAGTAGTAGTAGTAGTAGTAGTAGTAGTAGTAGTAGTAGTAGTAGTAGAAGTAGTAGTAGCACAGAATAAGTAAAATAAAAGAACAATATATAAAAGCGTACGTATCTATATAAGTTTTAAGTCACTATAACTTTTAACACTTGAGATAAACTTGAGTCCAAATTAACTCTTCATTTTAATAGAGACGGCGGAAGCACAGTAGTTGTCTTCTTTTTTTTCTCTCCCTGGGTAGCTATGTTTGAAGGTCTTCTGTTTACAGCACATAGTATAATTTAACCTTGGAGTGCAATGTAAACAAGGACACTTAATTCATTCTTTATCCTTCGTTAGACTTAAATACACGAGGTTGTTGCAAAATTTTTTTTTAAATAAAATAAAAAGATGAATTTATTTAATGAAGTATGAGTAGATGAATAAATAGATAGATAGATAATGAATGAATATGCAACTAGGAAGGATCACGGGCATGCAAAAAAGTCCTTTATGTATGTATGTATGTATGTATGTATGTATATATAAAACAAGACATCTTTTTGACTCTGAACTGTGATGTAAACAAAATTATTTTAATCTAACTTATATCAATCATCAAAATATTATATTATCTATCCAAACAGTAGCAATTCACTTCACTCACTGACAAAATAAACAACAACTTATAGAAACCTAAAACTTCCTCGTAACAAATAATAACTTTTTCAGGTGACGGACGTTAGTGACGCAGACAAAATGAGAGTGAACATATGACGGGAAGAGGGAAGTTGCACGTGATTTATTTGCTGTTGTCTTTTTTACCGCGCAGGATATCCTGAACCCGGTTGAGTAATGTCACTACCACCCCTTTTCTTGTCACTTTGTTTCCGCCCCGAAGGACACGCTGCCCAGGCCAAGGCATACATCAGCTCCTCAAGGTATAATAGTAATATTGTCTTCGAAGTAAAACAAAACAAGGGGAAAATAGAGCTAAAAAAAAAACACGCTCACACACACACGCATGCACACCTTTGTAAACATAGGCTTATCTGCATACGTTAAGATAATATTAATGACCACCTTATCTAACAGTCAAGGAGGATCGCTAACACACACGCTCGTTCAAAAATCAAATTACCAATATCGGACACGCAAAATCGGACGCTTTCCCCGCTTTGCTCCGAGTCTTTAATTGAAGTCTAAAGGTACACAGCTAGCCTACATCTACAAACGTATACTTACAGATTTCATACCAGACTATCTCCACAGTTTTATCTGAAGAGTGGTGTCGGTCTGTCTGTCTGTCTGGGCGGATACAGTTACGCCTCTTCTTTAAAAAGGTTCAGGGTGGAATAATGAAAATTCCTCCGCGTTCTTCGTTGGGGGTAGAAAAAAGGGTAAAAAAGTATCAGTTGCATGTATACAGGAATAGACCATGGCATTGAATTTAAGGGCCTCTCCATCAGAACACAATGGTCTTTGTTTTTGCTCGCCTCTATCCCCTCTCTGACTACCCTAACCCAAGCTATGTTTTGTAACCTGGACAATGATAATGATGATAATGATGATGATGATGATGAAAGCAAAACTCAAAATATAACATCTGGCAAATATTCTCTATTAGAAAGCCCAAATGCAGCCGAGCTATGGCGCTCCCGTAAACTCAACTTATTCTTCAGCAAGTCATGAGGTGCAGAGGTGCAAATACGTCAGCTACACCCTTGCATGTCCTCTATATTGACAGAATTTGCTGTGGTAATATCCATCAAATGCTTTCTTCATTCTCTCCGTCGATTAATTAGTTATGGTCTGCTATGGATCGTTCAATGACAAGGTAGTGAGTGCATTTACCTTGACTATTGTGGTGAAAGTGCACCTGTTGCAGGGAGGGAGGAAGACGCTGCTCATACATACCACTTTTATGTAACGTTAAGTTCATTCTCAGAGAACCCTCAGCTTGCTAGGATGAGTAATTATTACTATGGACGTGAGGCAATAAGCATACATCACAGAAGGTGATAAAAACATTGAGTTTCGTAATTACAAACACGCACAAACACACATGCTCTCTCTCTCTCTCTCTCTCTCTCTCTCTCTCTCTCTCTCTCTCTCTCTCTCTCTCTCTCTCTCTCTCTCTCTTCAGAATAAGCAGGAGGGCACGAGCAGCCTGCAGCGTCCGTGTTGGTGGTGTGGTGCCCCAAACAAGCAGTAGAGCCGCGTCGTTTCATGTGACACTGAGTGATGGCCAGGGGAGGCACGTGCACTTATGTACACAGCGGAGGCCACTTTCTATTGTTTGATGACCGAAAAAAATCATGTTTAGGAACACTTCCCTGTAGTCAGTTAGGAAGATGCAAATAAGAGCAGTACATATGAATGACACTTCCTTATGCTTCTATCTTTATAATATTAACGGAAAATAAACATGTTTCTGCATTAACTTATTGGCTGAAACATACATACATTGCTATACAGATTCTGACACGATCTATATATAAAAAAAAAATAGACAATAAATGAAAGGAAGAGGTCTGCGAGGAACCCAACTGAACACAGCCGTAAAGTGTGAGAAGACATAACATAGTGCATGACAGACAGACTGGGGAAGGGCTGAGGAGGGTGCAAGCCAAGGACGAGGGAGTGGTATGTGCTCGAGGCCTCTCATCAGGGGACATTACCATGGGTAGAAATAGGCTCATTCCTCACGTGTCGGATCTAGTAGTGCATTGTCTGCTTATATATAATGATACTAGTAGCAAATTTGAAGGAGTCGAACACTTGTTACAGCAGTTAGGCAGAAAGGAAGAAAATGTGTTATTCATAGTTTGTTTAGTTCAAGAAGATATTCTTCTTCCAAACAATTTAAGCATAAACAGGTTTTTATGTATCGTCATGATCATACTGACCAGCTATTACTATTATACCCATACTGAAAATAATAAATTGAAGTGTAAACTAATTAATGCAAACTTTTGGGGATGTCATTCTATATTTGCACTACTTGAAAAAAATTACGTTTGATTGATTATAGTGAAATAATTATGATGAGGATTAATATTAACATTGAGAATAGGAGAGAGAGAGAGAGAGAGAGAGAGAGAGAGAGAGAGAGAGAGAGAGAGAGAGAGAGAGAGAGAGAGAGAGAGAGAGAGAGAGAGAGAGAGAGCTAGTGGGACAAAATTACTAAACAAGGGAGAGCTGGGTCGATGTAATAGTAAGAGGCGCGACACATCCATCTGCACATGACCTTAAAAAGTTTGCGTGTTGGCTTGACGAGACTTAATAACTCACTTTGCATTACATTATATTAATTAAACTTAACATGATAAGTTTACTCCAGAAGCTGCATCACGCCTGGGGCAAAAATTCCTTCTTCTGAAATGTGTTTGTGTGTGTGTGTGTGTGTGTTAACTTTTGTAACTGTGAATATTTACCGAAAATTGAACTGTATATATATATAGTATAGTTTATAGTTTTACACATGAAGTACTTACATATAGTTGAATGAAACCGTTTATTCTTCTTGCAACCTTTCACAATGAAGCCAAGATGGATGGAGGGATAGATGAAAATGTAAAATGATGATATACTTACAGATTGTGTGTCGTTTACTTAGTTCACGTCACCTTCACCCCTGCCTGTGCATGGGGGAAGCAGTAAGCTGGGTGTGGCCTTGTGAGGACCGAGTGTGTACTAGTAATTTACCATCTGCAACCCGAACATCGATCTTCACCTAACGAGCCTCGCGCGATGGGAGACAAGGAGGAAGCACCCGTTACTTAGTTAAGAATTAAGGCCTCATGGAAGTGTTACCCATCAACACGTTTACCTTTCCTAGTCATTGCACGGAAATGTTGCTTCAACCTGCGATACATTTAAATTGTCATTCTCTCTCTCTCTCTCTCTCTCTCTCTCTCTCTCTCTCTCTCTCTCTCTCTCTCTCTCTCTCTCTCTCTCTCTCTCTCTCTCTCTCTCATGTGTATATATATATATATATATATATATATATATATATATATATATATATATATATATATACACACACCTTTCAAAACTTGAGTCATCACCTCCACACTCCCAAGAGATCACATAGGATCAAGTGAGAAGGAAATAGTTTATTGCAAGTGGGTTGTAGGGGACCACCCACCGTGCAGGCTGGCAGGGCAGCAGGTGTGGACGGACGTGAGGAGTGCGAAGTGGGTGTGCGTGGTGGTTGGTGACAGGGCAGGGCAAGGCACCGAACACTGGGTACCCGTGCTCGGATGTGCTTAACGGTGTCGCCACTCACTACGTCAACTCGACCCAAGCAGATCCCGGCGAGCACTAAGGCACTAACCACCCAGCGGCTCCACATTGTTTACATGGTGTGGCTCCACCCCCTTCATGACGACACCAATTTTATTATTTCCGCCCATATTAACATTGCGTGGCTCTCTAGGCTACCGTGTAACATGTTGTGCTTGTCCTTGGCGCAATAGAAACAACCTAGATGTCAAGAAACCAGAGAATGTGTGTTGATAGCATAAAAGATCGACACGCTAGATGCTTATTACCTCATTGAGGAAGGACAGCGAGAAGGCGCGCGCCCACACCCTACTCCCACGACAACGTTGGGCTGTTAGGATGGCGCTGCACCCTTACGATGTCCATTTCCGTTTTGATATTACACTTCTTTTAAATTCCTCTTGTGTTAGTTTTCAGTGTGGACAGATGTTCTTATAACCAGCTGGCAAGCTCAACAAAGACTGTGGAACTAAGTTAAGATAATTTTTTTTTTCCACACCACATAATTACTAAGTGCAGAGTCATACGGGGCGCCTGAAGTACCATCTATATTTCATGACGAATCTTTTAACACATCCAGCTGTTGAGACTGTTGTATTAATGTGATAATGAAATACATTGAGATCCTTGTGGAAGATATCAGATTCAATACTAATAAATATGACATCTGCCGGCAGGGGCGTAGCCACGAACGGAGTATTGTATCCTAATAATCGAAGAAAAAAAAAAACTGTAACAAGCGCATACAACTGGAAGGTCTGGGAGTAGCACTGTAACCCTGCTCGCCATTCCCCAGAAAAAATCTTTGAAATCTGATCAATATTTGACACCATCTGCACTGAATATTACGCTCTTGATGCCTTCATTACTAGCTAGACTTGGTGCAATTGCTTCGTTTTAGTATATTTTGTTGTAGGATCTTTTGTTTCACTTGATTCAGGCGTCTGTTCTCAAAATTCCTGAATACCAACGCTGTCCTCTCCTCTCAATGCTTTACAAAAGATTCTTTGGCCCAATAAGGTATAATGTAATGGCCTTTCTACAACTATAGAATACGGCCTTTCCTCCCCTAATTCAATGCGATAAGCTGTTTTTACTCCTCTCCTTATGCAAAATAACGCTAGGAATAAAGTCTCAATAATTCGCTGTGACACGCTCTTCAGAATGTGATAATGACAACGTGGCGGCGTCCATCTTGGCTCTCAATACACCACACTCATCAATTTCAGAAGGGAAGGCAAAGTTTTAGTTTTTACCACAACTCATATCAGAACTGCTTGATATATTACATGAAATATATTAATAAAATCAAATATTTACTTTTGGTGAGCTTCCAGTATATTTGAATTGGAAATGTGTCCAAGTACCATGACGATTAACATACGTAAAATATATTCCCCAGTTAAGCTGGTAATGACAACACACACACACACACACTAAAAACTTCAACTGCGAGTTATGGGAGACGATCATAGCTCTTATTAACTTCAATCTCTTTTTATACAGGAAAAGAAAAAAGATACTCTCATTCTAAAAATAAATTCTATTATCACTTTTCATAACTTGATTTACATTTTTACATTATACAAAAAATATTCTCCCTAACCAAACATCAGTGTGGCTACACCACCACCACCACCACTGCTTTGTGTGCTGCGTCTAAGGGTGGACCAACTCAACCACACTCCTCATGCGACCTGTCTTGGTTTCTCACTATGAGACTTAGTTTTTCATTTTCTCCTTTCAAGCAATTGGTGTTATCATTCTGTCCTGTCTTCAATTAATATAATATTCCTCCACAAGAACCATCATACCTTACCACCTTTTCTTTCCTGGTCTTATCTACCTCTTTCAGATAATTGCACCAAGATTCATTCAACCCTTCATCACTTGCAATGTTTCATCGTTAGTCTTCATGATTTATTACTATGACCTTACTCTTCCCTATACTGATTCATGCCTCTACATTCATACATTCCATATATTCAATTGGTCAAAATATTTTCTAAAGTATGGGTCCCAGTTCCTTCCCTCCCTATTAAATGTTTTCATGATTTTCAGTGTTCAAATGTCATTCCCCAAATAGAGCACGTTCAGATTACATCACATATTATATATTTCTATAGCTGCTTCCACAATTTGAACCGTAATTCTAGTTACATTTTCAACAAACTTGTAATTCAATAAAACGGTAGATTCACTAAAATATTTGTATTTCCAGACATTTTCCTGAGATTAATTTCATATGCAAAATAAAGCATATTTACAAGCATTACCTTTCACACTGTACAGTGCATCACACTTTTGTTTATATATACACACCTCCGCCTGTTTACCCCTCAGGGTGTGGCGTAGACTATTTCAGGTTTCTTGGGGGAAGCACCCATTCTGCAGACATAAGCACACACACAGGACAGGATGGCAGGATTCCCAGCCTTCCGTTCCTGCTGGGATTACAAAGTCACAACTCTTTGGCTTATGTTCAGTACCTATTTTCTGCAGACTTGGGATTCGAACCCAGGAGCTCTTGGTTGTGAGCCAAATGTGCCAACCACTACATCACTGGGCCGCTAAAACACCAACTTATTAATATTAAATAATATAAAATAATCTTTACCTAACTTATAATATTTTCTATCTTGACATCAATTGGACACTGTAAAGGAGGACAAAAATGGTTTTGATGGTGATGCTGCTGATGATGGTGATGCAGGTGTGGATCACTATCACTTTGTTCCTCAGTAAAATGGTGTGGCAAGTGTTGGTCATGGTGATGATTATGATGACAATGACAGTCCTCAGGTTCATCTTGGTCTTGGTGTTGTAGGGTGTGAGTAAGTTCATCACAGTCCTTGATGTCAGGGAGGGTGTGGCTAGGATGTTCTTGGAGGTGTGGATGGTGATCACTCTCTTCACTGTGAGGGAGGTGATGGTGTAAGTGTTGGCCTGATAGAGATAATGGTGGAGTCTTGAAAAACTGTCCTTGCACTATAAGGTCAATCTGATGGTGATGCTGCTGCTGCTGTTTAAGTTGTAGATGATGAATAGTATTGGTTTCATGAGATGGTTGCAGCAGGTCACCTTCCTTTAAATTAAGAGTGTGTAGGTGTCTTGATGATGGTGATAAATGACTGTGATCCTTCAATTGGTCTTGCAGGTGAGTGTATTGTCTTGGCATCAATTGTAAATGTTCCTCCTGTTCTGAGTGATCTTGTGTTTGATGGTGCATGTGGGTTTCATCTTGTGTTGGATGCTGCTGAAGATGAGTAGACTGTCGGGGTGAATGATGAAGATGCTCAAAACTATGTGACAGAAGAATGTGACTTGATTCATGACCGGATGGCTGTAGATGAGATGGGTGTTGTACGTGGTCTTGGGATAAATGTTCTAGTGATAGGTGTGTGTGTTCCAAGTGGTGGTGACCTTGAGATGTGTGGTGCAGAAGGGTGTGTTGGGGCTGAGGTGACTGTGATAGGTGTGATGGATGCTGGGGAGACTGATCTAAATGGCTGTCCTTGAGATGAATATGAAGATGCTCTGTGTAAGAAGGATCACATGGAGAGAAGAGTCTAAGTGACTCATGGCGGTCGTGGTGTTCCTCTACACTTGAAATGATGCTTGATGATGAGGAAGAATGTAAAGGTAACGTGGGAAGTGAGGATGGAGGTTGAGGTTCACTGCTGGAAGGTGAATGGTGAAAACCTGACACTTCATCTGTGTTAGTACCAGTTACTGCCAACACAGCTGTCAATAACTTCATGGCATCAACTTCTTTGGTCTCATTTTGCACTGTTGTTACGCCCACCTTCTCCGGCGGTTCAGTCTGGTAAGCTGGACACCGACACGGACAATACTTCTTGTGGGCTTTCAGCTGACGCCTTCTAAAGAAAGTTTGATCACAGTCTTCACAGATGTATTTGTCTCGTATGTGTTCACTACTGTCATCAACGTCTTGGTCAGATATTGAGTTTCCTTGTATGTTTTTGTGTGAAGGATGACTTGATCTGATGTGTCGCATTAACTCCTTCTGACTTGGAAAGTAATGGTTACAAACTGAACACTTAAATGGTGTCTCTTCCCCTTCCTTTTTATCAAGTGTCTGGTCGTCTGTATCTACATGCGCCTCATCAAAAGATTTAGTTTCAAAATCTTTACTTTGATTATTAACTAACATTTGATTACCGTGAACTCTA
>JAPQNM010000016.1:6583085-6588085 GCA_029783475.1 Metacarcinus magister
AAAAATAAATAATAATGATAAAAATAAATATTAATGATAAAAATAAATATTAATGATAAAAAAATAAATATTAATGATAAAAATAAATATTAATGATAAAAATAAATATTAATGATAAAAATAAATATTGATGATAAAAATAAATATTAATGATAAAATAAATAATAATAATAAAAATAAATATTAATGATAAAAATAAATATTAATGATAAAAAATAAATATTAATGATAAAAATAAATATTAATGATAAAAATAAATATTAATGATAAAAATAAATATTAAGGATTAAAATAAATATTAATGATAAAAATAAATATTAATGATAAAAATAAATATTAATGATAAAAAATAAATATTAATGATAGAAGTAAATATTAATGATAAAAATAAATATTAATGATAAAAATAAATATTAATGATAAAAATAAATATTAATGATAAAAGTAAATATTAATGATAAAAATAAATATTAATGATAAAAATAAATATTAATGATAAAAATAAATATTAATGATAAAAATAAATATTAATGATAAAAATAAATAATAATGATAAAAATAAATATTAATGATATAAATAAATATTAATGATAAAAATAAATAATAATGATAAAAATAAATATTAATGATAAAATTAAATATTGATGATAAAAATAAATAATGATGATAAAAATAAATATTGATGATAAAAATAAATATTAATGATAAAAATAAATATTGAGAGAGAGAGAGAGAGAGAGATAGAGAGATAAATAGAGAGAATAAATAGTTTTAGGCGTATCACACATGCGTATATAGTGTTTAATATTATAGTAATGATGAAACTGAGTCCAGATTCGTGTTCAGTTTGACTGAAAACCTTTATGTACAAATTTTCATGAAATTCTGAGGTGTGGAAATTTTTCATGAAATTTTCAAGGGTGACACCTTAGATTTTTTTCATGAAATCATGTTTTTCAAAATAACTCGAAAAGTATGAGGTTTACGTAAAAAACATGCGTAATAGTAAATATATAGCAGGAGACGCTTGTTCTTTTGAGCTTTACTAGAATGTAATTGGAATGTAAGTAATGGAGATATTGATATATTTGTATTTTACACGAAACTTCTACTTAATTACATTTTTCTCCTAAACCAAAAGAGTAATATACAAAAGGATGACACCATCAGATAGAACTTGTCAAGCTGAACAACTTTGTTTCTATACATCTTTGTTGTAGGACTAATACTTTACTTGGAAAATGAATAAACTATTTTTGACTCATATTCTGGTGGAAATTTTCGGGCCAAAAATGTCACGAATCCATTTTCATCACAAATCCACGAAAACTTATATTGAAGTTAAAGGTTTTGAAATTAATAATAATACATGTTAAGGAAGTGTTGCTGTCTGAGTAAATAAATATTAATAATTATAATAATAAATATTAATGATAAAAATAAATATTAATGATAAAAATAAATATTAATGATAAAAATAAATATTAATGATAAAAATAAATACTAATGATAAAAATAAATATTAATGATAAAAATAAATATTAATGATAAAAATAAATATTAATGATAAAAATAAATATTAATGATAAAAGTAAATATTAATGATAAAAATAAATATTAATGATAAAAATAAATATTAATGATAAAAATAAATATTAATGATAAAAATAAATACTAATGATAAAAATAAATATTAATGATAAAAATAAATATTAATGATAAAAATAAATATTAATGATAATAATAAATATTAATGATAAAAATATATATTAATGATAAAAATATATATTAATGATAAAAATAAATATTAATGATAAAAATATATATTAATGATAAATATAAATATTAATGATAAAAATATATATTAATGATAAATATATATATTAATGATAAAAATATATATTAATGATAAAAAATAAATATTAATGATAAAAATAAATATTAATGATAAAAATATATATTAATGATAAAAATAAATATTAATGATAAAAATATATATTAATGATAAAAATAAATATTAATGATAAAAATAAATATTAATGATAAAAATAAATACTAATGATAAAAATAAATATTAATGATAAAAATATATATTAATGATAAAAATATATATTATTGATAAAAATATATATTAATGATAAAAAATAAATATTAATGATAAAAATAAATATTAATGACAAAAATATATATTAATGATAAAAAATAAATATTAATGATAAAAATAAATATTAATGATAAAAATAAATACTAATGATAAAAATAAATATTAATGATAAAAATAAATATTAATGATAAAAATAAATATCAATGATAATAATAAATATTAATGATAATAATATATATTAATGATAAAAATATATATTAATGATAAAAATAAATATTAATGATAAAAATATATATTAATGATAAATATAAATATTAATGATAAAAATATATATTAATGATAAATATATATATTAATGATAAAAATATATATTAATGATAAAAAATAAATATTAATGATAAAAATAAATATTAATGATAAAAATATATATTAATGATAAAAATAAATATTAATGATAAAAATATATATTAATGATAAAAATAAATATTAATGATAAAAATAAATATTAATGATAAAAATAAATACTAATGATAAAAATAAATATTAATGATAAAAATATATATTAATGATAAAAATATATATTATTGATAAAAATATATATTAATGATAAAAAATAAATATTAATGATAAAAATAAATATTAATGATAAAAATATATATTAATGATAAAAAATAAATATTAATGATAAAAATATATATTAATGATAAAAATATATATTAATGATAAAAATATATATTAATGATAAAAAATAAATATTAATGATAAAAATAAATATTAATGATAAAAATATATATTAATGATAAAAATAAATATTAATGATAAAAATATATATTAATGATAAAAATATATATTAATGATAAAAATATATATTAATGATAAAAATAAATATTAATGATAAAAATATATATTAATGATAAAAATAAATATTAATGATAAAAATAAATATTAATGATAAAAAATAAATACTAATGATAAAAATAAATATTAATGATAAAAATATATATTAATGATAAAAATATATATTATTGATAAAAATATATATTAATGATAAAAAATAAATATTAATGATAAAAATAAATATTAATGATAAAAATATATATTAATGATAAATATAAATATTAATGATAAAAATATATATTAATGATAAAAATATATATTAATGATAAAAATATATATTAATGATAAAAAATAAATATTAATGATAAAAATAAATATTAATGATAAAAATATATATTAATGTTAAAAATAAATATTAATGATAAAAATATATATTAATGATAAAAATATATATTAATGATAAAAATAAATATTAATGATAAAAATATATATTAATGATAAAAATATATATTAATGATAAAAATATATATTAATGATAAATATATATATTAATGATAAAAAATAAATTTTAATGATAAAAAATAAATATTAATGATAAAAATATATATTAATGATAAAAATATATATTAATGATAAAAATAAATATTAATGATAAAAATAAATAATAATGATAAAAATAAATATTAATGATAAAAATAAATAATAATGATATAAATAAATATTAATGATAAAAATATATATTAATGATAAAAATATATATTAATGATAAAAATATATATTAATGATAAAAATATATATTAATGATAAAAAATAAATATTAATGATTAAAATAAATATTAATGATAAAAATATATATTAATGATAAAAATATATATTAATGATAAAAATATATATTAATGATATAAATATATATTAATGATAAAAATAAATATTAATGATAAAAATATATATTAATGATAAAAATATATATTAATGATAAAAATAAATATTAATGATAAAAAATAAATATTAATGATAAAAATATATATTAATGATAAAAATATATATTAGTGATAAAAATAAATATTAATGATAAAAATAAATAATAATGATAAAAATAAATATTAATGATAAAAATATATATTAATGATAAAAATATATATTAATGATAAAAATATATATTAATGATAAAAATATATATTAATGATAAAAATATATATTAATGATAAAAAATAAATATTAATGATAAAAATAAATATTAATGATGAAAATATATATTAATGATAAAAATAAATATTAATGATAAAAATATATATTAATGATAAAAATATATATTAATGATAAAAATATATATTAATGATAAAAATATATATTAATGATAAAAATATATATTAATGATAAAAATATATATTAATGATAAAAATAAATATTAATGATATAAATATATATTAATGATAAAAATATATATTAATGATAAAAATAAATATTAATGATAAAAATATATATTAATGATAAAAATATATATTAATGATAAAAATATATATTAATGATAAAAATATATATTAGTGATAAAAATAAATATTAATGATAAAAATAAATATTAATGATAAAAATAAATAATAATGATAAAAATAAATATTAATGATAAAAATATATATTAATGATAAAAATATATATTAATGATAAAAATATATATTAATGATAAAAATATATATTAATGATAAAAATATATATTAATGATAAAAAATAAATATTAATGATCAAAATAAATATTAATGATGAAAATATATATTAATGATAAAAATAAATATTAATGATAAAAATATATATTAATGATAAAAATATATATTAATGATAAAAATATATATTAATGATAAAAAATAAATATTAATGATAAAAATAAATATTAATGATAAAAATATATATTAATGATAAAAATATATATTAGTGATAAAAATAAATATTAATAATAAAAATAAATATTAATGATAAAAATAAATAATAATGATAAAAATAAATATTAATGATAAAAATAAATATTAATAATAAAAATAAATATTAATGATAAAAATAAATAATA
>JAPQNM010000016.1:6590585-6658085 GCA_029783475.1 Metacarcinus magister
ACGAAACTTCTACTTAATTACATTTTTCTCCTAAACCAAAAGAGTAATATACAAACGGATGACACCATCAGATAGAACTTGTCAAGCTGAACAACTTTGTTTCTATACATCTTTGTTGTAGGACTAATACTTTACTTGGAAAATGAATAAACTATTTTTGACTCATATTCTGGTGGAAATTTTCGGGCCAAAAATGTCACGAATCCATTTTCATCACAAATCCACGAAAACTTATATTGAAGTTAAAGGTTTTGAAATTAATAATAATACATGTTAAGGAAGTGTTGCTGTTGGAGTAAATAAATATTAATAATTATAATAATAAATATTAATGATAAAAATAAATATTAATGATAAAAATAAATATTAATGATAAAAATAAATATTAATGATAAAAATAAATATTAATGATAAAAATAAATATTAATGATAAAAATAAATATTAATGATAAAAATATATATTAATGATAAAAATAAATATTAATGATAAAAATCAATATTAATGATAAAAATCAATATTAATGATAAAAATAAATAATAATGTTAAATACGGGTGACTGTCACGGCGGTAGGGAAGGATGTCTCTTAAATAAATAAATATCGGGTAAATAATGGTATTTGCTTCTTTCAGTCCATTCCAATATTTAATCTATATTTCTCTAGTGAAAGCTGTATTTTTTTTTTTCTCTCTCTCGTCCAAGGAAATTCCTTTTCACATTTTTTTGTGTCCTCTTAAATATCTCTCCTTTTCTCCTCAATATTATATCTTTTCTATCCTTTTCCTCCTCCAGATTATTCATCAATTTAAATGTTGTAATTGTAGCATTTATTTTCATCTTTCCATGAGAGAGAGAGAGAGAGAGAGAGAGAGAGAGAGAGAGAGAGAGAGAGAGAGAGAGAGAGAGAGATGAATTATAGGCCCAATTTGAAGAAAAATACTTCAATCGTGCAAGTATTTATTTCATATTACATATAATACGAAGACAATAACATTTTTCAATTTCCAAAAAGTTGCATCTTATTAAATTACATGGCTTTCAAAAAAAAATATGCTATAATGATTGTTGCACTTTCAAAATAAATCTGGTTTCACTGTCCCCAAACCCTTCATCTCCCAGCACACTTAATTAACATCAGTCACGGTGAAAAGGTGAAAACAAACCTGCAGTACTAATTAAAATAAATTACAATATAAAATCCATGATAAAAAATCATCAAGACACCAACCAGCTTCATGGAGAATTTGATTAACATTAAGTAATCAAACATAAAAAATATACAAAAATGATTTAGTAGTAGTATGCAAAAATTCAAATAGTATTACTTGAGATTTGACTTACACTTTTTATACATTTCTGACTTAGTGAAATAACACACTTCAAAGCACCAAGTTAATGATACCTTCTTCGTAAAAAAAAAATTAATAATAAAAATAATAATAATAATAAACTTACAACAAAATTACCAGCAACTTGCAGAAGCAGATGCCAAATGAAATAAGGTAACTGTTATATATTCCTGGGGATTTGACTTTGAAACATGCGTACGTACAAGATATTGAATCCAGCACCTTGATATCATCCTGCATATTACAAATTACTCACGTACAACAACTTTATACAAATAATCCTTCCTTTGCCAACTCTACGGACCCAACAGAACATAAGGTTGGAAACGAGGGAAATGAAAACCAGAGAGAATTGGAGACGGGTGGACAACATAGACAAACAAATGGCCGGACAGACAGAGAATATGAGACTTGCAACTCAGCCACATACTGGGCATAGACAATCGAGGTAAAAATACATATGCAGAATATTTTTTCACACACGTAGGTAAAGAAGGAAAATTATTAAGATCTGTCGCCAAGGTATTGAAGGGTTTACGCTACTCTGCCATATCTTTAACGTCAAAGTAACTGATGCACTAAGTAAAAGAGAGTTAGTTACTGTTGACATAATATATTTACGTTAAGGTATGTGAATGATATAAAAGTAATGCATAGCAAGTCACACAGTGCACATCAGCTGGCTGCTCACATTATCTTTGGACCTTAACTGACCTAACTCATTAAATTATATTACGGTTTTGCTTCCAAACACAGAAATAAATTATCCTGATGTGCACCTAAAGTTTTAAAAGTAATTACTGAGAGAAAGAGAGAGAGAGAGAGAGAGAGAGAGGAGAGAGAGAGAGAGAGAGAGAGAGAGAGAGAGAGAGAGAGAGAGAGAGAGAGAGAGAGATATTAGTAGCAGCACTAACTCTCTCTGCAATTCCTCATATCTCCATATTATATTAATATTTTTACTCTCAGAAAAGGAACTTAAATTATATAAATATATATAAAAAAAAATACTGAACTTTTGTATGAAAAAAGGGGAAAAATTAGAAAAGTTATTCCTTCTAACACAAGGCATTACACTTCCATAAGTTATCTGATGTTGGCACACCTCACCTCACCTCACCTCACCTCATCACTCACCATATTCTCACTTTTGTATATAGTTTGATTTCTCTTCACATAGGTCTTATGAATACAAAATATCTTCTGCACTGTTGCTGAAAATGACTTTTACACAACAGCTAAATAAATACAACCATTGGCTTCCCACTGCAGTGAATACTAGGATTATGGTTTTGCAACTTTCACTTTATTTGAACAATTATCCCCAGTCATTTTCAATTTCAATTACCACTGTAATATTTCTGCAACATGTAATGCACCTTATTCTGAATTATCAAACAAAAATCGTCATCCTCACTTAAGTTTTTTCATTTTATACAATGCCAGTATTTTCTGCAACACCTCAAAATACAGAATAAGGCTCTACAAACTTTCTCACTTTATACTAATCAAGTTTTCCTGCCTAGTTCAGGAAGTGTCTTAATTTCTTGGCTTTTCCCCCCTCTATCCTTTGGTCCTTCTCAAACAAATCCAAAATTCTTTGTCTTGATTGCTAATAGGAGCTTAGAGCGCAAAATAGCGCGTGTGGAATAAAGAGGGATGTAGAGGCGGCTGATGCAAGTGTTTGCAGTAGGTAAGTGAGAGTCATCTGCAGGTCGGATGGTTACTGATGGCATGGGCTGGAAACCTTCTTCCGATGCAGGTAAGGCAGGTGAACCCGTCCAGAAGTACACCTGTCAAATTAGGAGAATAGTGAACGGCACTGTTGTGTAACACATCTCAGGAGACCCAAGCATCTTGAAAAAAAGTAACTATCTATCTATCTATATACCAAGCAAACATTTCCCTGAAGGAAGATGACTAGACAAGGCCCACGCACGCCATGGCCGGCCATCCCCTTGAGGAACGTTCCCAAAGACAAGGTGGGATCAGAGACTAAAGATAATTACAATATCCCCCATGTTAAATTACTATATTTAATCACAGGATAAGGTCACAAGTTATAGTTTAGTGACATACCAGGTCTTGTTTCTCCTGATTGGTCATCTTCTCCACAATAGACCAAAGCCAGCGCTTAAACTTATTAAGGCGATCATTAGATTCAGCACTCTCATCATTGAAAGATGTATATGATATCAAGGTGGCAACATTAATATCTCCAACACCGTTCAGGAGGAGTCGTAGGTCTTCAGCCGTGAGGGAGTCCAGGGAGCCACCAGGAATCACATCAAACACTCCATCACGCACACTCTATAGACAAGAAATGGAGAGAAAAATAATGGTAAATATTAGACTAATTACCTTTGAGTACCTTTCAATTTACGAATGCAAGACGACAAATTCAAATGACAGTAAGTCTTATAAATGAAAAAATCATGGAAAGAATAAAAATGTTGAATAATTTTCAACTAACACAGGTAATATGAATCAATACTAGACAGGTGTATGACTTACCTGGAGTGCCTTTTCCTGTGACTTTACCATTCGATACTCTGCATACTTGCGCACGTAATCATACACATTACTAGTGGTCACCTCTATGTTGCGGCCTCCACTTATCAGTTCCACATTGGTGCCACCCTCCTCAGGGATCACATCAATGCTACCAAACAAAATACAGCTATCAAAATGGACTCTTATATTAATCTTATCATATGCTTTGGTCTGATTTATAATTTTTCTTTCACAAACTATTCACTATTGTTGTGTTGCACAGACCATTTCAGGTATTTTGTCACGTGTTCATGAATACCCAAACACATACAAAATACCTGACAGTTACAAGATTTATAACCATCTTGTTCCTCTTCAATTTGCAACTCATGTATTTCAATGACTCAATTACTACTGTTACAAATGATTTTACAAGTCTATCAAGGGCATAATTACAAGGAACAATAAAAACAGCAGTGTAATTCTTACCTGAATGTCAAGTCGAGGGCTTTGAAGACATCAGTGCCAGTGTCTTTGTTTCAGCATCAGCACCAGCTTACGTAGGCTCTCATACATCACAGGATCAAAGAAGGCCAGGTCATGGAGCGGATTGGTCGCCCAAAATGTACTTTAGGACGTGTCGGTTCAAGTAGATGGGACACAGTTCATTTTGTAGCAAAACACAGCCCAGAGTCTGTCATAAGAAAAATAGTTGAATGACAAAGTAAAGATGGTTATTTCCACTACAAAATGATAACCATGGGATTATATAGAAAATAAGGAACAACTAAAAGTGTGTACATGCAATAAAAAATTTTCCAGTGTGGTCTCTGAGATGACATACAACCTCCTACATGATACTAACCTGCCAACATTACGGAATGCATTAAGTCTTTCAAGGCCTGGCCGACTTTGCCTGGGTGAGTAGAATCCCTTTTGCCAGTTGATAGACAATGGGAGCACTGGTCATCCTACGCTCTTCTCCACCTTCATCTGTGTCTGGGCAGAGCAGACACACATGTTACACTAATCTCAATGCGATCACCAGCTATGAAGTCACAGTAGTAACATATATTTAAGTTCAATAATGATACCAAGATGATCACTCAAGGTTCAAACTTATTACCTGATGTGCAGGTGAATATGCAGGGGTATGGTCTCGGCCTTGAGCGACGTATCAATGTCCACAGCTCATCCACTTTTGACGCAGTGCATCTTCACATAGCGTCGAGCAAGCAGCGAACTGTGCATGATGTCATGCTCCAACAACATTTCCTGTGATCTACTGAGCTAAGGACTGAAAGAGAAAGAAAAAACATATAGTCGGTGCAGATCATGCATTTTTTCAGAAATCTTACTTTCTTACACGTGCTGACTACATAACTAATAACGGTCAAGTGTGCATATGATTTATCACCTGTTATGGTAAAGAAACTAAATACGTAAATATCTTTGTTCAAATATTTAAGACATCTATCAAATAAGGTCTGACATACATTAAAACTGAGATACTTACTGGTCTGAGGTCTCGAACTTTAGTGAAAAGAGCTTCTCCACACAGCTGCAGCTACCTTGTAAGAAGCGCAGAGTGTTCATTGCTTGTGTGCACTTCCCCGTCATGTAGAATGGTCGAGCATCAACTGACAGTGCCTTCCGAGACTCTCTTCTCTGTCGTGACCTTGATGATGATGCTCCCTGGCGGCGGCTCTCTCGTCCCGGCCTTTGTACTGCCCATATAAACGATGAAGCTGTATATCTTACACAGATAAACCACCTGATGAGAACATTGATAAAGCTTCAATGAAGGAAAACTTGTAACAATGTATTATTATTTATGACAATGATTTACACTACTCTCTTATATTCTCAACCTTATACACACCTTACTCTCACCTGACACAAGGCTCTGAAGTTGGAGAGCCTATTACACGCCGAGAGGAGGAGCTTCAGCCATAGCCGTGTAGAAGACCTGGGCACCACACCTGAGTCTCCCGGGCTCATCTCGGAATGTTACTTTAACACGGTTCACTGCAAACGGCGGGGAAAGACTAGTGTACGCCTCGTCTTAGTGGCAATTATTATACTGTGTGTTCAGCTCTGTGTGAAGGTTCTGAGCATATAGCATGTCCCTCTCACGACGGTCATCTGAAAATACTATTACACACATTATGTATGCCGAGGTCAATCAAGATAGTGTTCATTATTAGTTGTCCAACTTTTTCACAGACATCAATATGCATTCGTGCAAACTAAACAGTTTCACCTAAAAGTGCCAGCAATCGTATTGTGAGATTGCATGCTCACGCTCTGCTGACAATTTCTAAAAGTTTCCTCTCTCCATTCTCTCCCTAAACTTTTGCCTCTTTCACAGGGAAGCTCCAAGGTGTGCACAATGATGGGAGCCTCGCGGCTCAGCACCACACATCATCAATAAATACTCTGCCAACAACTCCAAGGTTAACCTCCACGACCCCTAGCAGTAAGTCCTTGAGTCACTCCATTCTCAACAAGGTTGGCCTGAAAAGAATAATAACAGAATGTTTAAAACACGTAACAGTAACAACACAGTACATTGACTAGCAGGCTACATTAAACAAATCATTCTTAACACTATAAGATATTATTGGTATCTCATGACCTTACTTCATCTCGTCCATGAGTGGTGTCGAATGGTAATACGTTGGTCCGACCGCCAACTAAAAAATCACTCACATCATGAGGCGTAGTGCACCCCCATCTCAGAGCCACGGCTCTGACTGCCGGCCCGCTCCAGGGGAACCACCAGCAGGTCAGTGCCGCCCGCCCGACCAATACACCCGGTGGCATACGAGTGGTGTGGAGGTGGAGGCAAGGTTGGGCGACAGAGATGACGATAGTACTCACCTAGAATACAAAATTACACTCAATACTACATACTAGAAGAAATGGCATTAAGCTATAATAATAGTAAATATATCTGTTTATAAGTTATTTAATGTTCATCACTTTATGTTGAGTTATCCCTTCCTACTCAGACTTGAATGCACTGAAACAGGTGATGATCCCACTACTCACAATAAACTCTTCACACTGGCTCTGGTTGGATGGATTCAGATGTAAAGTGTCCCGGCTGCAGTACTGGTGTGGTCACTGATTCCCTCGGCAGACTGCTGCCAGTTCGCCTCGGTGATACATATTGGGGCTCGCTCTTGTGATGTCTCTCCACATCTTCACTCATATCTTCATCCTAAAGATAAAAACATACCATACAATAACATAAAAAACTAAAATATAAATCATATATATTCATACATTAGAAAAAAGAAACAAAATATCTGCTGCAAACCTATACATTGAGAGGAATGTAGGTGTTTTTACTTGATGTCTCTCATGTGTGCCCAGTTGAATAGACAGATAAATCCGTTGGCTGGTGATCCACTGGTCTGTACGGATCCCAACATGTGAGCATAGGACTGTGGAGGTGTGGGTGGTAGGACCAACCATGTGTAAGTTGTCAACACACCAAGGCGAGACAATGGGGTGTCCAAGGGTGTTCTCGTCTCAGTTGCTGCAACACATTATAATTAGTAAAGATGGGAAAGACAACGGTTACTTATAGTTATGCATAAGGTATGTCATGACCTATTTTCTTTTAACCAAGTACATGATCATGCACATAATTATGATGTCTATAATACATCAGGAGACTGTTTGTACTAATTAATTTTCAAGGCGATCTATTAGAGAGAATGTTAAAACTCACCAGAATTGTGTGGTGTGGTGCCCGTGTATGCAAAACAGTTCTTCTCTCGCGCATTAGGTTGAAGGAATAGGTTTGTCACAAGAGGCAATGCTTCCTGCAGACTGGTGCTGAAGACATCTGGACCTAGAGATTCCCAGACACAAAGTAGACTGGATCTCTATAAAGATATATCATATTACATTTTAATAATTATATTCCATATATTAACACTGTACAAACTTAAATATCTGCTTCCAGTCATCAGGAATGCTCAGCTATCAGGAAGAACTCTGTAACATCAAAGCATAAGTATAAAATGCTCATATCAGTCATAAATAATAAATTGAAAGAAAAAGTATATATAAATCATGAATGTCATCTGCTTTCTTTGTGATGCATGTAGAGACTAATTCAATCTAGCTTAAAAAATCACAAGGGAACAACAAAATGTTTGCACCATCTAATATACAGAAAATTACTTATATAATTGGATTCAAGGATGGTGTTTGAACTGTTCATCAAGATGTTCACCTCATTGACTTTGAACCTGAATCACCCAGGACTGTTAAGTTTTAACAGTACAGTTAGATGTGACTCACATGGAGAAGGTATGTTTCCTTCCCCTGGAATTAGAAGTTGAGTCTTCATCCGTAGACTCACTGTCCCCGGGCTGACTGGGTGATGAAGGAGGTCATCCATGTCATCTTCATTCTCATTTCGTCACGTTCCCATGAGAAGCGGTGCACTCGGCTCACCAGAATCAATGTGGCACTACTGTCACTCTTCACAGCACCGCAGGTAACTGATCAGTGCATCGAACACATAGGCTGCACAAGGGAAAAGGTTACAATTAACATTGACACAAGACACCAATATTGTCAGATAATGGATGGAGTATCAAAGTTTCACGCAGCATCACACTGAACATTGACTAAAATGATGGACATTAACAAGGTCTTGGTTTGGAGGGTGTCTGTTTGTAATTCATTTGAGATTATGAAATTTCTTTGTAATGTCATTCATTACATCATGTATTTTAACAACCAACCACTGGTGCCTTTATAACATCCATGTAGCTACTAAAACTAATACAAACTGGAGACTGATGCATGTTGAAAGCTTTTGTATTATTGAGATCCCCATTATCAGGTTCTAATGACAAACCATCACCAAAAGCAACAACATCCCATCAATTGAATCCCAATGTCATACTGCCATTCAATATAAATAGTCGTGTAGTGAAAACTACACGAGAAGGGACAAATGGAGCACTCACCTATATGTTGTTAGTGAAGGCCAACGTCAATGTCTGGTAAGGTATCACAATGGTCTGCTCTTATGTGCTCTTAAGAGCGACACAACATAGGACAGAGTATCTCTTCTACGCGTTCTCTGAGGGTCTGCAGTGCTGGCTGCGCGCCGCGAGCCCCCCTTCTAAAAAGGGCACTCTGGTATCTGACAGGTCCTGTGACAGGGGTCTCGATGACAGTCCTGTCCTTACCAACGCACTTCTGCTCCCGTGGCCTTGAAGTGGGATCCTGCGGGGGTGATGCAGCAGTGTGGGTGGTGGTGTTGTGTCCTCCACTGCCTTCAATCAGCTGTTCACTCACGCCCAAATCTGTGATGACACTAGACATTTAGGTAAATCATAAGCATTCTTCATATTAATGAATACAGGTAGTCATTCAAACACGTTTGGCACTAATGATACCTATGTTATGAATGTGTACAGAGACTCACCTTAATTGAGACTCCGTAGAGTCCATTAGACTGAGCAGCCAGTCCCATGTTGGCTGAAGACGTGCATCCACCTGCTTGAGGAGAGCAGATATGACGTGTGTCATGCAGATCTGATTGGCAGTGTGCGCTCCACTGCTGCCAGGATACTGCTTCCACGCTCCTCCTCCACCTAGAGTGTTCTGGAGGTCAACACTCCATCTCGAACTAAATCACAAGCCAGACTCAAAAGTGAACTCATCTGCTCGCACCACAATGGTGACGGCCCGGGCCAGGGTGTTGTTGGTGGTGGCCAAGCTGACGGAGCTCATGGAGAGTATGGAGTCACAGAGGAGCTCGATGTTGGGCCGTGTCTCAGTGAGGTTGGATCAATATATATGAGTCCACTTGGTGTTGTACTTGAGGAACCTGTGCTGTTGGTCCTCGAGTGGTTCCTCCTGAGGCGTGACTGATGTCCCTTGGATCCTCACAGCCCACTGAAGGTTATGGGAGCAATGTTTACGTGCTGTGGAGGAGGTGTTTCCTCTCCGTTTCCCGCTGCTCATCAGAGAAAAGATCAGCAGAATCAAACTCATCTGTTTTCTGCTGCGCTTCACTCTCATCATCCTCTGTCTCGGTGATGATTCCCTGAGTCATCTTCACCATCACTGTCCGGCCGTGGCACAGTTCTGACGGATCTCTGAGCTGAGGGGTTATCCACAGCAGACTGTTGTCATCACTGTCATGTCAGACTCAGCTAAGATCAAGCTCCAGTCTGACTCTCCTCCTTCCACCTCCGCCACACCATCACCATCTTGTCTGAACGCTCATTAGCATCATCCCTCTCACTGCCACCTTCATTATCATGGTCGTCCCGTTGAGGAGGCAGGATGTGGTCAGCTCGGGTCCATGCGTGACCTTGATGCGGGTGCCGCCCGGGCGTGACACTGCGGGTGCCACCTCCTCTTCACACCCTCTTCCACTTCTTCTCCAACAGCACCACTCATACGAACACTTCCTCCTCGCTGCCTGCTGCTGGTGGAGGCTGATGGCTGTTCCACGTTGCATCCCCCAAAGCGGTGGTGATACCTTTGCAATGGCTCCACCTCAGACACATCTCCTGTTCAAAAGAATATCATAGCTTCTATACACACTATCCCTTTCATGCAAATGCATGTTAGCAGTCAGAAAGATAAACACAAACTGAGAGTTTATCACGTTGGTCAGCTAGGACTATTAGTATTCAAGATTATCAAAACAAAATTAAATCGATCTCTGCAATTCCCTCTGTGTCCACAACTTAATTACATTGTTCAGACTCATGCCAGTTTCCTGCGTCTACCTACTCACAGAAGATGGAACTTTACACACTATCGAGGCTACATCCGTGATCCAGGGTAGGACGAGTGTAAGGAGGTGATACTAACCTTACAGCCTTGTTGCATCCACGTGGGTTGAGGTGAGAGGGAAGGTGCAGTGGCTGACATAATTGAGCCGCACGGAAGCATCAGGCGTCGGCAGCGGCACACGTTCTCCTGTCACCGCCACAGGAATCATGAGACATCAACCCTGCAAAGATATTAATGTAAGTAAATGTAGGTGTACATATGGTATTGTAAAACGCAGTCCCATAGCATGTGTCCCCAATAGGTCTGATAAACAAATATATATAAATGAGTGACATTACAAGTAAATTATAATAAAATAATAAATACACATCATAAACCTACCTTGATGACATTTAGCCAATGGTTGTGTGTATGAACTTCCAGGTTTTTCTGGCCAGCATTAGGATCATCTCTCTATGCTACGATGACAAAGATGCGTACACAGATGCTATGAACCTACTCCGGGCAACCTAAGAGAGAGAGATGTTTATGTTGAAGTTACAACTACCTTTACAATTTATAAACCAAACTTTTCTGTAATATTACAGTCTAGCCCTCACACACGCCTTTCTTCTTTCATATAAAGCTGCGAGAAATTGCTACCTGTCTAACACATATGTAGTCTTCATTATCAATTACACCATTTACATAACACAATGAGTAACAATTCCAGGAGTATTAGCAAGTTATATTGAAAGGCAAGCAATACTAATACTGATGATCAGACACGAGTGAAGATCAGTCCTGGTCACTATAATACAACCTAGAGTTAGTCTCACAGCCACGTCAATTGTTTACAAATGCCACCTTTTCCGCCTCCTTTTTGCGCGCGCAGGCACCGAGTCATTGTGAGTTCCCTGATGAGTGTGTTGATGAGAGCCGTCACCATGGTGTCTGCCGATCCATCTTGCGTTCATCGTCATCACTATTTATGAGCGCTCTGAGTTTGAGGTTACGAGGCTCACCTGATAGACGAGAAAACATTATTTCATTAATATCTTGCAGCCACAGGACCTGAAAACATAGCATCAATATGAAAAAAAGCAATAAAAGCAATAATTTTTCCAGACTTACTTGAGTAGCCAACTTGACAAGGAGACAGTAGGTAAACTGTCTAGTGAGTGAGTGTGACCTTGTACTCTGCATGAAGTTGATCTCATCAGTGGATGCATTGGCTGGTGGGACCTTCTCCTGGTGTCCTGTCATTATCCTTGCCCTCACAGCTGCCCAGTCATTCAGAAGGCGCTCCAGCTCCGTCGCTGACCTTAGGAGGCCTCAAGTCATGGTCAGGCACCTCCATGGTCACCTCGGACAGGTATGTCTTTCGAGCTGAAGATGTGAGGGAGCGATCTCCTGAATGATGATACGTAAATAGTTTTATATAATGATGGATAGTAATGTATTCAGAAGCTCTATACATGCTGACATTTAAAGATAATACTATACGTTACCTAGCTTGTTATATGAGTAGACTAGACGGCACGAAATGTAGATATTTCGTCATTCACAATCCTTCCGTGAAGTGATAGTTGTATGAAGGGCAGTAATAGTACATTCAGTTATCATGTAGCATCAACATGAGGTAAGTATTAATGGAACAAAACACCTCATCATTTACCTGACCATTGCTTCTGTTTCTGTCCACTTGTCGGCCAACTGTTTGTACAAGGACAGGAGGAGTTTTCTCCACGTCCCTTAGTTTTGCAATGTAACCAGTCTGTTTCGTTATCTAGCCGGGACAACACGATCAAGCGTGCAGTCGATGGCCAGATGTGAAGTGCTTTACATTACACTTTTCCACATCACACGTAAGCTGTAGGTGAGTTTTCTTAAGTTACAGTCATCGACCTTGTGGCAAACTCTTGCACATTCAGTATCATGCAGCACAAGGAACCACCAAGCCACAAGTTCTGCACTCAATATGTCTTGATTGATATGCTCACGCCTGTCCAAGTGCAGGAGCAGTGTCATTATACACAGACATGGAGAGGAGAGTCATCAGATACTCCCTCGTGAAGGATCATTGGGTGACTGCTCGCCGCACACTCTCTGCGTGCGAGTGCACTCCAGGAGCACACGGTGATGCACATCAACTAGTATGAGGCTGCTTGGTAAGCTCGTCCAGACACTGCTAGCTGAATGGGTGAGCCATTATAGTCTTTAGCAATGAGTAGTTTCTTAGTGTGGGCCAATGAAGGTACTATCACAAATAGTTCGTAATATGGTTAAGGAGACAGATTTCCAGCTCTGTTGGATCTGAGGTTCTAAGTTGGCATACTAGGCCGGGTGTAGTTTGTGAAGAAGATGGTGTGATTAGATCATCATCCTGGCCGGCACCACTAGCCGTGTCATTCAGAGGGTCAGAGGAATCTGGGTGGCCAGGCAAAGCTGCCTAAGATTGGGTCTTCTCCAATACAGTTCTCCTTCCCTTTCTTTGCTTGTAACAGCGCAGCGGGTGGATATACAAGCATGCAGGAGTGATGTTACGATTACCATCACACTTCTCTCTACTATTGTTTCAGTATGTAAGATTGGTGATGCTTTCTGAAAAGAAAAGAAAAATAATCATTCGCAATGTAATGTGCATATTCCCTATTTCTTTCAAAACTGCACACTACATAATATGAGATTTATAATAATGGACTCCTACTAGAGTGAAAATGAGGATCCCAGTAGGGAAGAAGGCACATGGAGGAAATTTTTTACAGAAAAAGGATAGGATAAAGGAGTACATGAATGGAGATGGGTAGGGTTGAACATGAGGAGTATTGGGATGAGAAAGGTGGAAGCTTTTCTGCCATTGCCTCAAAGATGCTCAGAGAGGAAGCAAGGCATCAGAGATCTACATAGAGCGCAGTGATAAGAGTGATTCTTTACCTGAGTATCATTCTCAAGAGTGCCACACCTGCCTCACACCCTCAGGATCACAGCGAAGAATCTTTAGGCATCAGAGGTTGAGTTTTGAGTGCTAAGCAACAAGTATTGCCGACATGATTTTTCTGTGTGCACCAGCTCCTGCCGGAAGTGTTGTGGCTCGACTCCTAGGTCAAGACACTGGAGGGAGGTCATGGCCAGTGAGGGGTCCCTTAATAGAGTCACAACTGTCTTTACTCACGGGGTAGATAGTGCTGTCCCATCACGCAGAAGCACCTACATTTTCACTCTGAACACAACAGGAATTAAATCATTTTCATCTCAGATTATGTTAATAGTAGTAAGTATATGAAATAGGTTTCCCTTATATTAAACAATCAGAAAAGTTCATGTACAGCACACAATCCATCATTGATTGTTACATCTCCTGTAATGGTGAGTGAGCATGCTGAAGGTTCAGATCCCATGAATGCTGTACTGTCTGTAGGGACATACACTCCTGCTCAGCCTTCCGGAGCTCAGGTTGTATATGGCATAAGTTAGACGCTGCTGTTTCTTACATGCAATGGATTCCTAAGGAAAGAAAATTATGTTATTGATTTTGAAACTTCTTGAAATACAGTAATGCATATGTGGTGCCGTGTCCATGTTCTCTGGGTCTTTGTGCGACTTTTATTCACACAGTGTGGTGCCGGCTGCTGCACCACCCACGTTTTTTTGTAAGGGGCATGGGGGCCCTATACTGATAACTATATTCCATTTTTTCTATATATTATTGACAACCTTCCCTTCAGAGTGATAATACTAATTTCTAGGGGAATTTTGATATTAGACGTGAATACCTCACCTGTAACCAGACACACATGATGATACATGTTTCCTTCCTGACACTGAGTGAGGAGAGAAGGTGTGGTGCGTGGCTATCTCGTACCAAACTGTGTTTCTGCCTGATGAGTTGTCAACTAGTATTTAACTCTCCCCCTTTTTCTCTCTCTACCTCTTTACAAACAAATCTTAACTTAACACTAGAGAATTTATGGGTTAATGTGAGTAAAACATTTGGAAGGCGTACAGTGGGTTGCGAAGATATTACACCACATTACTAGCGGCTATAGATTGTGGCATTTTCCAATTTTTGGCGGAGTCGTGTAACGCGCCAGATAAATGTATATACCAAACCAAAGAAAGATGAATCCTGAAAGGGGCTTATGTCGTGGCATCACACATATTTTGCTTGGTTTATTAGAACCAAATTATGATGGAATCATTTCATGATCAGACAGTGATGGCAGGAAGTCTCAATCAGAAAAATTAAGATAGATGAAAGCACTTCCCTCACACACATATTAACATGCTCCTATAATTCTTTCTCTGATTGTAAGCTGTAAGCTTACTCTGTGTGTTACAGATCAAGAAATGCTACTTACGAACTCAAGTATTACCTCTGCTATCCATGCTACGGTGAGGATCTGTCCTTGTTCTGAGATAGGATCCTTTTAGGTGTCTTCTGTACAGTCATGCACGCGAGAGGTTGCCTCCTGTCCCGGATCACCTGCAGCTGGTCACGGTGGATCACTCGCAGTTACCTTGCCTTCTTGGTCTGAGTACAACTACAACCTGGAGCAAGCAGTACATATTACAACAATAAGACATCAACCTACTTTTCTTCATTGACATCAGTACTAGTGTTCCAAGATCTAGACAGAAAAAGTTTTATGTTAAGGTGCAGGCAACACTATTCTACCTGTGTGTCTCAACACAGGTAGAATAGTGTTTAGTATACAAATACTATGTACACACGCTGTTTTTCATCTACAGCCAGAACTTCTCCGATTGGCACTGGTCTTGTGTCTTCACACAGATCACATCTCTAAGTAAGTGCCATTCCTCATCATCAAGCGTTCCTTTCATCCTGGGAGCTAGGTCTCTTGCCCCGTTTGTAGGTGTCAGGAGAGTGATGGAGCCTTCAACAAAACCATACATATGATAACACAAATTATACATGGGATTATACTAGGGTGTTTGTTGTGAGGCAGAGCATGATAAGGTACAATACCAGACAAGACAAAATTATAATAGTTCGTACAGTACGAATCTAGGATGGTTACAGCCTGGTATATAGATGAACATAGACTGTATAAGCCCACCTGTATCTGAGCATGTGCTGATGCTGGTGACGGTGGTGGAGGCATGTCCGCTTGTCTGGTTTCTTTGCTGTCTCCACACTTCAGGGCTTTGGCTGCTGATCCCAAACCTCAGATGATACGCTTCTTCTCTCCACTTCCACTCCCTCCACTGCTGTTACTACTGCTGCCACCCCTCCGCTGTTGGATATACTGCAGGGAAAAAAACCTTCATTATCATATATACTTGATCTGATAATATCTATATGACAAAGTGAGGGGAATTTTTTTTTGGTATATGAGACATTACGTTTGCACAAGTAACAATTAATAGCATGTGTTGTGATATATGAAAAGAACTTGTACACTACTACTACACTCTACTACTACTCTACTACTACACTACTACTACTACCTACACTACTACTACTACTACTACTACTACTACTACTACTACGACTACTACTACTACTACTACTATACTACTTACCCTACTACTACATCATGACCATGTTAGTACTTACCCTGAAGGATGTTGAACTGCCACTGCCAGACTGGAACCCTGATGAAGTACTACTGTTAGAGTTAGAGAGCTGCTGCACCACTACCACCACCACCACCACCACCACTCTCACTGTTCCTGCGCCTCCGCTAGACCACTCAACACTCCGCCAGGGGGAGAATCTGAACTGAAACAAAGTAACAAAACAATAATACACAAATAAACAACTGAAATTAGTAAGTACATAAACAAATGAAACAGCATATATATCTACTTCATAATTATCAAGTCAAAGATTGTAAGTATGGTATGTAGTCGTAACATTTTTTTCCCACATAACTAAGGCAATTCCAACCCACCTGCAAGTGTCACTAAGGTTCCACGCAGCATGATCAGCTGTCCAATCTTAGGTACAACCGCCTGAGGTGAGAAGGCAAGGGCACCTGGGTGGTACATGGGGAGATCGCATCCCAACCTGAAACCAATGCGAGAATAGGGTCCATTTAGGCAAAAAAATAAAAAAAATAAAAACATCTGGTCCAATGGCAACAATGATTAGTTTAACACACAGCACTGCATGAAGATGGTACCTACTCAAGCAGTCTGGTTTGTCTTTAAGTGTTCTTCAAAATAGGATCAAAAATGGTGATCCAGTCAATATTAATTTGACACATACAAACATAACTCACCTGACTCCTTCTGTGATCTCTGAGCGTTGCTTGCGACTCTTACTACGGAACTTTTCCCATAGTTTCTGCGCTGGTTGAATGGGAGGACGCCCCACCAGAAGAGAGAGCCAGACTCACACCACGCCCATGTATCACAGTTGACATGTATGGAGGGATAGTATGCGCTCTGTTCTGCAACTTTAGAAAATTTCCCATTACAAGTGTGGCAGCAACATATGAACCATATTGCAGAACAAGAAATCAAATCTATCAATCAGTCACATATGTGGTATGAATGAATACAAGTAGAAATTAATAATAGTGAATGCAGAAGTATTACACATAATTATACGTGCAGTAAGACAGTGGAAACACTAAGATAATTAGCAAGATAATAATAGATATATTGTTATACATTTTTCAGACGCTTCTTATACTACTAACCTCGAGAAAAGACTGTGCTGGCTGCTCTAACGTGGTAGCCACATCAGCTAGAGTCTCATCCAGCCATGTTGCAACTCTGCCAGATTCTGTGGCACGCGCACCTCACTCCTGCAGCACTGATGGCCACCACCCTCTCTAAACACAACCCCAAGGAAACAGCCTTGGGATGGTGCACATTTGGCAACTGCTTGCACAAAGGAATAAAACATATCCCATTACTAATAAGGCTTCACTAGTGTTAATGCATAAAGTATACATGGTAATATCATGATTTATTGTAACTATAAAATGTCAGATTAGAAAACACTACAAGACACAAAAATATTTACTTATCAAAAAAAATCTTCACCTTACAGACAAGGAAATAGTGTCAGTCAGTCCATCTTACAATATATTTAAACTCAAATCCTATTCAAATACCTCTGAGTGTACGTAGGGTCCTTGTCAGCCCAACGCCACTGGTACAGCTGCCCGTTGTTGACACAGCCACCACTCTGAGTGTAGGGCGGCGATGTGTGAGAACGTAGAGCAGTGAGACTCCCTTGCTCTCAGGCCAGTACTGCAGGTTGTCAGCTACATCATGGCATCGGTAGGAGTGAGTCCTTCTTCTTGCCTGTCTCTGTTGGGAATAAAAAAAACAAATCTACATAACAAGTGGTCATAACTGCTGCTATAACCTCACATTCTGTATACCCAGAGCAAGCTGGTTGAGTTCAGATGCAAAGAGTAAAATTATCACCAAGAGGCATTGGATAAAATTAATGACTTTTTCACACCATGTTCAGCTGAAACTGTGATCAACACATCCTCCTCCTCCTTTCCACATCCCTCAAATACCTCTCAACATTACTTTCCATTTACCTTCAAACTACAAGAAATATATAGTGTAAAAATAAGACTTAAAAAAGCATTAAGGCTATTAAAACAATACATAAACCAGTACAACATACCTGAGTGTGGTTTGCTACTCTGAACCGACAGCAGTGCGTTTGAGAGCCACTTGCGGGTCCTGAGTAATGACGTCCCCTACCACCTCAGCTCCCTGTCAGCCCGTTGTTCTGAGCCGTGGATCCGTGCAGAACCCTCACGGTCACGCTCGCCTGCGTCCTCGGCTTCCTCCAGAGCGACTGAGGGTAAGGGTTTATATATTTATTTACTTTTATTATCATCCAGAGGTGTGGAAAGTATGAGCCTTCACACATGAATATAAGACCAACTAGAATAATAATAAAACCAAAAAATCTTCTATGTGATGAAAGAAATCCTAGCCAGGTACTATGAGACATGTGATATTTCCTTCCTTAGCTAGCGTTCATTTGGTTCCTTTGTCTCACCTGCGCACGGGAGGAGTAGCCAAACATGTCGTCTGAGAACATGGCATCAGCATCTATTATCACAGAGGGATGGTCCAGCAGCCACAGATATTCCCAGCATCTACAAAAGGGAGAGATCAGGTCCTCTGGCACATATGAATCACCACTCTCTTCTGGCTCCTCCACATCCTCATCATCTCGTGACAGCAGGTTATTGACAGCCAAGTTGACATCAAGGTTGGTTCTCTGTTGGAAGGAAGAAAGTCCAAATAATAAATGATCATTGGTGTTTTGACTGACTCTTTATGAAATACAGAATGATATATCAGCACCAAAAACCACAGAAAAATACTTGGTTTTAGCTACTATGAGCATTATAACGAGATAAATCAAAATATCTATGGATTTTTGGTCTCATAAAAACATATTTCTTTATCAAACAGTTAAAATTACCCTAACCTGCAGCTCTCTGATGATAGGTTGCGACTCCTTCCTTGCAGTACAACTTGTGCTTGGAGATGAGTTCTTCGGGGACGTACTGAGCTGGCAACATGGGCCGAGATGAACCCATGATTACTCCAGCTCCGCGTCCCCTCACTCCCCCTGACCCAGATGTGGTGCGAACAATGCGTCGTCCTCCACTGGACATGCGCGCTGTTAGCTTGGTGCTGCTCTGAGTGCTCCCCTGTTGCAGTTTCTGTCAATCATACAGCTTTGATAACTGTTAACAATTATTAGGATAGAGCCCATTGGTAAGATAGCTATATCTAATAAACATAGAGACTACTAAATAAGTTTCAGCAAATCAAGCATATAAATCAATATAATTTTTTCCAACATCCCAAAAAGTTACAAATGCTTTCCCTTTTAAAAATGCCTATGGTCTCGGAACACTTAATTTGCATGTTTGTAATGCTTACCCCTGTTTTTGATCAGCTTTGTTGAGATCAAGAGCATCGGTGTTGATTGAAAACACCAATCGTCGGGCCACACGACCTTCTTCGGTGAGCACTGCAATGTGTGACGGGCCAATAGCAACCTGCCGATATTTCTCCCTCAACCCTGCCACAGCACTCACTCCAATACCACCGCGCCAATTCAGTCGAAGGCCCAATTCTCGCAGCCTGGAACAAAATGGTATGTATTATTTTTTGGGAGTTCCTGCTTCATATACATAAAAGTGTAACCTGGCATGCACTTGTATGATATATTTATCCTATACACTAGCCATCTCCCAAAATGTGTAAACAAATGAGTTTTCCAATGGACTGCAGTGAAAATTTGACAAATCCATGCAAATATTAATTATTTCTCTCCTTATTCCCAATTAAAGATGGATTCATAATTGGAATACAAGTAATAATCAATAATAAGTAATTAGACACTGCATCATGCTGATAACAACTAAGAAATCCAACAGACAACTCCAGCCTTGTGGTGTGTCCTCATTTTTGTTCACATGTTAGCTAATACAACAAACTGCTTATGCTATACACACATACACATACACACACACACACACACACAAAAGGAAAGACTGGACAAATATAGATAGAGAGATATGACCTCATGAGTGCAGCTCAAGTCCTATATACTACAATTAGGTAAATACACACACTGTATACTACTTTCATTGTGATTTACTTTACTACAATTAGGTAAATACACACTCACGATAGAAAAAGATTGTCCAAAATACTTAAAGATTATTAGCCATCATCAGTTTCATTTAATTATTTGATAATTAGTTTCCTTAAAAAAATAAAGGGCAATAAGAGGAGACATACTTGCAGTGTGCAGAGAAATATTGAGATTAAGTTTCTAACAAGATTCAATAAAGGAAACACTATCATGACGAAGTAATTCAATATTAGATAGGATAGTTTCCATATCAGTGGTTCTTTTTTCTCTGTACAAGGTGTTACGGTATTACAGAGGTTATCTCTTAAGAGGTTATTACGTGAGCTGAGGTGAGGTGAGATAAGATGAGGTGAGGTTTGAGGAGATTAGTTTAGGTGCATAGTTGTTTGATAATAATAAAAAAAAACTATTTCATGCATTGCTTTACTTGTAAGTTAGTGATTTTTGTCTCTCCTAACCGAGATGCCTCCCTAGGTTAAGTGAGGAAGGTAGGGGGCATTTATCTCTTACTTTTCGTAGACATATTCAGGTATGTAAGAAAAGACCAATAATAAGAGCGGGTGGTTTGGACGCTGATAATTACCCTCGTTGGCCCTTACTCCTTCACGTAATTATTGGATGGGAAGTAAATAATGTAAGAAAATCAAATCAACTTTATAATGCTATACTAGACTCGCCCATCCAGCGTATACTCCCACGAAAATTATCTGCATGAGGTCCTTGATTTGAACTTAAACGCAATTCTGTTTATATGTTATGCGTGAGTCCTTTTTGCAGTACATAGTTCGGTATTAGTGGCATAGATATCTTGTTATACCTACATATTCTGCAGAACTAATAAATGCATAAAAATGCAGTCGACTATGGTAGAGAAAATGCCTTTACAATACAGGCTGAGGTGACGATGCATGTGTACAGCTGTATTAGACTACTACATCCATACAAAAATTATGATAATGATGATGATGATGATAAGTGATGAAGTATAAAAATTACGCTAAATATATCAATAACTATCATATACGATTTCTACTATGTTGAAATAATAATAATAGAGATGTGTTACTGTCTTTATACTACAACCTAACCCTTTACAGTAATAGTAGGAATAGTAGTGGTAGTAATAATAATACATTCCCGAAAGTCGTGATGAATCATGTCTGAACGTATATAGTATATGTGTGCATTTCCTTATTATTACCTCCTCCCTCCCGGTTATTAAGACATGCAGAATCAAAGGCATCTAGTAAGTTTCTAAATAATATAAAGAAGGTTATTACTAGTGAGAAAGTATCAAAAGATGGCGATCAAAACATGCGGCTCACATCTGGGTACATTAAAATGGTCGAGGCCAGACCAGACACCATGTTTTTTCGTCCTTACCTCTCATTCAGCTGGTCCTCGGTGCCCGGCAAGGGTGGATAACACAGTGTAAAGACGTCATTTCGTATTCAAAAGGTAATCCAGGCCAGGAGACAGAATACACGAGCAAAACATTAGAAAGGTCCTCCCTTAGCCTCTGCCCTCAGTCAGCCGCCATGTTGTCCTAAGACCCCCTAACATTTTTCAGGAATGTTATTTAATGGATTAACTTAATATTTCAGCCCTTGTGTACGTTTATTTTGGTCTATTAATTTATTGGTTATTATTTTAGCTTCAGTTTTATCCTTCTATAATGGGGAATATTAGCGTGAGTACAGATGGCGCTACACCCCCTGACATTTTTTCAGGAATGCTATTTAAATGGATTAACTTCATATTTTCAGCCTCATATATATTTATTTTGGTTTATTATGTATTGGTTATTGTTTTAAGTCACGTTTTATGCCCTTATAATGGAGAATAGTATCGTGAGTACAGATGGGCGGTGTCTGTGAATTAATTAAAGGGTTCGTCTGCAGTGTTGCCAGTTAAGCAAAGTAAAGAAGCTTGAGTAAGCTAAGTTGAAAAGCTACTTTCTGGACCTACTAAAATATTTTGAATTACTAATTTATCGACTATTGACTTTATATATAAGTCTATTTAGGTATTGATTTATTCTGGTATAGGTTAAATAAAAAAATTCTGAATGAAATAAGTATATGTATGTGTATAATGTATGATGTTTTCTGCTAGATTACCGTGTCACAGTCGTCTGCTCGGATCTCTCTGTTTTGACATGAGTTACAAGGGCATTTAGGAAACGTAGGTTGAACACTACTAGCATCACCATGAAAGATAGAAAGAAAATGTGTTATTCAATAAATGATGTGGAAAACGGCATGGAATTGGTCAACAACATTATCACTATCATCACCATCACCACCACCATCATCATCATCATCACCATCAGCCTTTGCTTCTACTATATAGCACTATATAGGACTATATAGGACAAAGATTCCTAAAACATATGCTCCACTCATGCATGTCAGCTGCCCGTCTATTTCAGGCTATCTCAGCAAAAGTTAATCTCTGTCTGTGCTGCCTTTTGTTTTTATTTTTCCCTTTTTTTTAAATCTCGTGCATCTTTTATCACATGAGTGGGTGATCAAGCCAGCTTCACCTGCTTTCCCCTTGCTCATGATTGGTTAGTGTTTTCTTTAGTTCACTTGTGTTTACGAGTTCATAGCTTCTACTTTGCTATAACTACTATTCCTATACAATTTTCTATAGAATTACTTCACTACCCTAATCACCTCATCTTCATTATTTGTATGCTTCATGGTTAATAGTTAGTGTAATTATACCAGGCGATAGAGGGATAAGATAAACACATCAAAGTTTTAAATGTATTGGTATGGAACTTCCAGTTTAATTCAAACTCCTAATTTTCTAATTCTTCCATGGGCCTCAGAAAACACTCCCCACAGGTAGGGAACCCCTGCCTAGGCCAGGTAAATATAGAGTAGTTTGTTATTGCCAAATACGTTGAACTGACGTGAGACTTCAAGCCTCTGTACCTATACTGAAACAAGGCTTACTTGTGTTTACTCGTATATTTGTTTTATTCATTTATTTATTAATTCACTAATTTTATTGATACTATATTGTAATTTACTGTTTCGCAGAAATATATATTAATCAAATGTAAAAACAATACAAAGGTGATGTAGCATTGTATGTTTATTGCATGTAGTAAAGTTATGTAGCTATGTACTGTACACACTCATCAGGCTACAACATTAGACAAAATTTAGCTTGCAAGAATAATACACATGTTGGTATGTGTAATATATATATATATATATATATATATATATATATATATATATATATATATATATATATATATATATATATATATACAAGAATGCAAGAAAATTATTCTAAATACATATTCATTTACACATAATTTTGATTATCAGTACAGCATTAATTTGAGTTCAGTTCACTTACGTGTTATTATTTAGTTCAGTGTTGGACAGTGAACAGAGTACACATCATACTACCCAACACGACACATCTAGAGACACGCTTGTTTGCCTGCATTACTACGTACACTACTTCACACTATTGCTATTGCGTATAAATATATCTATGAAAATTCATTAGTTTATAGATGTAAGGCACAATTGATAAATCAAATGTAATACTGTAGAAAATAGTGTATAAAGCCGCCGTCGGTGGGCTGAGGTGAGGTTCCTATCACTAATGAAAGCAGAGGCATTGATTTGATCTGAGAACGGTTCCGTAACAGTATTCGGAACATTTCGGACGACTCACTTCACACCTGTTGTATAAACGGACACTTAAGAGTGTTAGTTTTAATATCAAGGTGACCACTGGTCCGCAGAAATGACCACCCACATGAAGGGTCTGGGGACCACACTTTGACATACAAATAAATTTTTTCCAATTATACACCATCAACATATTTACAAAATTAAATATGCATAATTATGAGACCTCTCTGGAGTTTCAAGGATTTATTATGAGTCAAAAATGTTTCGTTCTTGGTGTGATTTTTCATCCAATTCCTGATTATTTATTATAAAAAAAACCTGTGGCGTCTCTACACTTACTTATTTGTGTCCTTTCCAAGTGTTAAATAGTTTTCAAATATATTTTGCAGAATCCTTGCCATTCTTGAACATGAGTGTAGCACAAAACACATCTGTCTCATAAAATATTTAATTGGACCTAATGAGGCACTTTGCACACAGTAGTGCTACACCCAGTACTGGTCTCCCTGGCAGGCCGTGAAGGGTGAGGGGCGAGGCAGCGGGGCCACGGGACAACAGACCTGACGACGAGCAACACGGAAACATAAACTTTTTTCATCAAATAATTCGGAGATATTTGTTGAATGTGTTGTTTATTTTCGTTTGTTTATTTACAGGTTTTTGTGGATGGATGTGTGTTACGGTTTATGTTGCAAACTGTTCCTTGTGTTATGATGCAGATATAACATCTTATTATCCACGTTTTGTTTAGTTATTGTTTGTCGTAATGTGTGAGTATTGTCCCAGTGTTCATGACAGTCTACTCACCGTGTCATGAAGGTGGTGGTGGTGGTGGTGGTGGTGGGGGTGGAGGGTTGTGGAAGCCAGTCAGCTAACAGTTTGGATTGGCCTCGAAATCTTGAATCACATGGAAACAAATATATTCAAATAAAGATAGAAAGATGGATAAAGAAAAACAACAACATGAGATGCTTATAGAATTATCAACCGGAATATTGTGGAAAAAAACATAATGACATGAATAAATAAGTAAATAGGCAAGTGTTATTTTTTACCTTCCTATTTTATCTCTAAATAAAATCAAAGTCTCACCTGCAAGTACTTTAATAACTTGTGGAGTGTTGTACAGCTTAGCGATGTCCAGGGGCGTGCGTCCTGGGGAAGGAGGATAACTTAGAACAATATAAAGAGAGAGAGAGAGAGAGAGAGAGAGAGAGAGAGATGAGAGAGAGAGAGAGAGAGAGAGAGAGAGAGAGAGAGAGAGAGAGAGAGAGAGAGAGAGTTATACACAATTACTATTTGGGTTTGCTATAAGACTAGGTAGGGAAGCACACTCACCATCAATGTCCTCAATGTTAGGGTCTGGACAAGCCTTGATCACGGCTTGTACCACCTCCAACCCTTGAGACCTTGCCGCCCAGTGCAACGCCGTCTTACCTGTTCAAATGTTCAAATACACCTTAATGAAAACTTCCTGAAACCTGTTATGAATGAGTTGCACAATGTTATTTCACTAGTTACTTCATGTCTATCTTTTCTCATAACAAAAAAATAAATAAAACACGAATGATTTCCTGATTTTCTACATTGGATCAGTTGTTTGGGAATCACTGTTTTAAAAGGGAGTTGCCTTGTGTAGGTCATCTGGCCTTTTGCAGCCTCCTTATTTTCTTATGTTCTTATGTAGCCTTGAGAGGAAGCTGCTCCAGATAGATGAATCCCCTTAACCGGAACACTAGAAGCACATGACTATTATACCAAACGTGTCATCATGGTTATTAAGGTTTAGGTGTAGTTTAATCCATTGTGACTGTTCCCGCTACTACAAACATACTTACCTGTGTTTTCCTGTAAGTTCGGCTTGGGTTTCGCCTGCACCACTTTCTGTATAATGTTGAGCCTTCCACTCCGCACGGCCTGGATGAGAGCGGTGTAGCCTGCATGTGAGAAATGGTCAACGCTCATGAGATAGAAGCATTAGCATGATTAAGGTCTCTCTCTCTCTTTCTCTTTTTTTCCCTCTCTCTTTTATTATACTTCATAGCTACTGAGGTGTCCGTGGCTAACCATTCTTGCTCTGCATGTCGACGTTCGCTCCGGCTCCCAACGCAAGGTCCAAGATGCCAGGGTAGTTGTAGTAGACGGCCTTGTGCAACACCGTATACCCTGGGAACCAACAACACAACAACACACTCATCAGGTTACAGTGGGAGTTACACAGGTAGTTACTGGAAGGGTTAGTAGTCATGTGTGATAATAATAGTCACGCTTCCCAACGGATAACACTCTGTCTGTCTCTCTCTTTTCCTGTCCTATCTTCCCAGTGTGTTTATGTTATGTTTATGTTCTGTCTGGCTGGGTGGAAAAGTAGGTGGGTGGAAGGGAGGGAGCGTGTGGAAGGGAAGGAGGAGAGGGTAGAAAATGGTCCTGCCACATGCTATATTAATTAATGTGAGTGCTGTAACTAAGGGTGAAATTTTTCTTCATTACTTGATATCTCTGTCTTCATTTCAATTCATTCTCGTCTTTCTTCCTTTCCTTTGGGTGTTTGGGCGTCAAATATTGGTGTTTTCATGTTTGTTATTGTGTTGTACCTGTAAGTAGACGTGTATTTATATAGATAAAGCGAAATATGTGTTAATTCAATAGCAACACATCACTTGAAATTTGAAAGTGTTATACATATATATAGTATGTGCCTGCTGGTGTCTGCTAGTGCCTGCTGGTGCCTGCTTAGTGTCTGCTTTGTGATTTATTAAGCTGTGTTCGATTACCTGAAGGGTGTGTGTGTGTGTGTGTGTGTGTGTGTGTGTGTGTGTGTGTGTGTGTGTGTGTGTGTGTGTGTGTGTGTGTGTGTGTGTGTGTGTGTGTGTGTGTGTGTGTGTGTGTGTGTGTGTGTGTGTGTGTGTGTGTGTGAGGGTGAGTTAGATGTACTTTTTAAAGAAATGTTAATAATAAAAAAAGGGTCTGAAATATTCTTATATAACATATGAAGTAAAGGAGAACAACGACTAAATCCTACTGACACAACGGGTCGTAAATTTGACACTTTCCTTCGTTAATGTGACTCAGTTTCAGCTTTCAAGTGTGTGTGTGTGTGTGTGTGTGTGTGTGTGTGTGTGTGTGTGTGTGTGTGTGTGTGTGTGTGTGTGTGTGTGCGTGTGTATGTGTGCGTGTGTATGTGTGTGACCTCTATATAGTCTCAACAAGTAATGATAAAGACTCCTTGTTTATTGCGTTCTAACTGCAACACTCATAAAGTTAATTCCACGCCTTATAACATACATACCGTCCTTTTCTTGCATGTTAGGATCAGCGCCCTTCTGCAGGAGGTATTCTACAACAGCCTTGTGGCCCCAGTACGTGGCTACAAGAAGAGAAGTCACATCTGGCGGGAGGAAGAAGGAGCGTCAGTCAGTCAGTGTGTCTTCCTTGTGCGCTGCTTTAACATGCAAATTATTCACAACTACAGATCACAATCAGCAAAAACATAGGGCTTACGATAATAAAAGAGCGCTGCAAGGGTAGGTAGACAGGCGAGGAGGGTAGAATGGTAAGGAAAGGCAGGACAGTGTGAAGGAATACTGACAGCGAAAGGGAAAGAAAATGTGGTGAGAATGGTGAGTATAGAGGAATGTAGTGCAGTGAAAACATGCAGAACGAAGACTATATGGGATAATTATGAGGAGAAACAGTAAAGAAAACAACACATTCATGATGACGATGACGGTGAGAAAAGAGGAAGAGGAGAAAGACGTACTTGAGAGAGATAAAAGAAAAGCGTGAGAAATAAGAGAAAGAAAAGAAGTAATAAAACGCTTCTTTATGATGTTGCAAGGTTGAGGAAGAGGAGGAAGAGGTGAAGGAGGAGGAGGAGGAAGAGGAGGAAGAGGTGAAGGAAGAGGTGAAGGATGAGGTCCGTTACTAACTCCAAGAGGTGGCTTCGTTGACTTGTGCACCAGCATCCGTCAGGTAGGTTACGATGTCGAGATCTCCGTTCCTTGAAGCCAAGTACAACGGGGAGTAATCTGTGGGCGACAGGAGACACCTTAGCATCGTATGTCACAATAACTTTCTACACATCCAGGATTTGTGTTGTTATAAAAGACGATTAATTTTTTGTTGTTGTTTTCAGGTGATGCAAATGAAGGATGATTATAAGCAGTAAATATAAGGTTTTGGACAAAGGAAGAATGTAATGATTCGTTAGTTCAGTCTTGTGGTTATATAACTTTGCTTACATTCAGAAGTTATTGTCATTGAGCTTCTGTGTGTGTGTGTGTGTGTGTGTGTGTGTGTGTGTGTGTGTGTGTGTGGGTAGGGAGCTTATATATCAACAATGATTATGTTTGCTATGCATGGTGTACATTCATTATTTCTTGTTCTCAGCTAACTGAAAAGAGTAAACACACACACACACACACACACACACACACACACACACACACACACACACACACACACACACACACACACACACACACACTTACTTGAGTTGGGTGTGGTTACGTTCACATCAGCGCCGTGCTCGACTAGAATTTTCACGATGGCCGAAAATCTATTCCAGACTGATATGATGATAGGAGTGTAACCTGCAGAAGGACGCTGTTAATAGCACATCAAAGTGTCTATACTGGAAAGGTGTTAGTTAGGTTGAGGACACTGATGTAAATTTGTGTTAGGTTTGTTATAGACGAAATGATGCTGAGGAAGTTTATGCCTCTAATTAAGCTGCAAGATTACTGATGAAAAGTATAAGTAAACTTGGTACAGTTTCTAAAGGGAGCATGAAAGAAGCATTCCGTTAACATTTCCACGCGTATTGTAGTAGAATAATGGCATTGGAAGGCAAGTTAGATATGAACGAAGGTGAAGGAGAGATAGGCTACTGCAGATCCATGGAAGATTATCGAGATTCACTACAAAAAAAAAACACCATGAAAGTCACAAAGCTGTTTCTCCTTTAATAAGAAACGTAAAAACTATCCCTTCTGTTGCTTGCAGAAAAAAGAGTTATGTACTTTTATGAGCAAGCACGTAGTTAGAGTGGAGTGGTGTTGATGTATTCAGAAGCACAATCAATATACTGCAGGTGTTAAGAAGAGTTCGGAGAAGAGGAGACGGTAGCGAAATGGCACAGGGAAAGAAAAAAAAATTTATAGCTATAGTTAATCTTATCGCATTCTTCTTCCCTTAGTAACGTTTCTATATAATTATCCATTCAGCATGTGGGAAGAACAAGCAATGCATCCATCCATCCACTAATCCATCCATCCATCCACTACCACCCACCTGATCTGGTTACTATGTTAGGGTCGGCGTCTCTTTGGATCAACATTTTAACACACTGAAGGTTACCGTTTCGTGTGAGAAGGAAGAGCGCTGTGTCACCTGTCGGGGTAGGAAAAAAGCATTCTCATTATCACACACGTACCACACACACACACACACACACACACACCACACACACACACACACACACACACACACAGCACGCACACACTGCTCGCTGCCTCAATGGTAACGCCCTCACCTGTCACTTAGCAGGCTGAGGTTCGCGCCCCGTTCTGTTTGTTCAATTTTTCACCGATGAGTGAGCATTTACTGTACTGCTTGAGCAAGAGGATGGGATGTGCTGTGTGTAAAAGGATCACACACACATACTTAATTAACCAATAAATAATCATGAGAGAGAGAGAGAGAGAGAGAGAGAGAGAGAGAGAGAGAGAGAGAGAGAGAGAGAGAGAGAGAGAGAGAGAGTGTGTATTTACCTGAAGCACTCTGATGGTCGACTTGGGAAGCAGCATTAAGAAGCATCTCCACTAGCATTGTATTGTTCTTCTCCGCCGCCCAGAGCAGTGCCGTGTAGCCTTGCCTCCGCCCTGCACAACACAAACACACAAGGAAATAATGATATGTAGTAAACCGCGAAAATTGCTATTGTTTACGTGCTACTAATCATTTTCATCCTTTCGTGTTTGTAAATTATAAGCGTCTGTTGATCATGAGCCATATCCCAAATTCCTCCCTATTGTGATAGTTTAAAGAGACCATGTTGATTTTTTTTGCTTTTTTATATTTATTTAAAAGTAACAATGAATTAACGCGTCTGATGAATAATATATGAATTATCAAAATCATGACGTACTGCATAACATAGATCAAGCCTTACTGACCTGACTTTTCCGTGTGGGTGACCAGGTAAGCGGAGTCAGTTTTGTTATGGTGCAGGAGTTTCTCTATTCTCTTGTCTTTCCCTTTCTGCACTTTCAACAGAAGTATGTTTCCTGAAAGCAGCCACACCCGAAACACTTAACAAATTACTTCAAAAAGGAAAATAAAGATATCACAAGAAGCTAAAAAATCAGAAATAAACAAACAAAAGAAAGAAAATAAATCATACTCATTGTTTTCCTTTAATTTATATTTTTGAATTTTCCTGAAACTTACCGTAACATATTTTTTTCATTCCCTGTTCCTTGACAGAGTTGCAAGGATCATCACAATCACCTTCAGGACACTTCACTTCTACTGGTTCGACTTTCTTTTTCTTGCCACACTCCTTCTTGCCTGCCGCGGAGACCATTGGAGTGAGGACCAACACCACCACCACCACCACCACCGCCGCCACTCGCTGACACAACCTCATCTCGCCTTGATTAAACCTAAGGGAGACATGAATAGTAGTAGTAGTAGTAGTAGTAGTAGTAGTAGTAGTAGTAGTAGTAGTAGTAGTAGTAGTAGTAGTAGTAGTAGAAGTAGTAGTAGCACAGAATAAGTAAAATAAAAGAACAATATATAAAAGCGTACGTATCTATATAAGTTTTAAGTCACTATAACTTTTAACACTTGAGATAAACTTGAGTCCAAATTAACTCTTCATTTTAATAGAGACGGCGGAAGCACAGTAGTTGTCTTCTTTTTTTTCTCTCCCTGGGTAGCTATGTTTGAAGGTCTTCTGTTTACAGCACATAGTATAATTTAACCTTGGAGTGCAATGTAAACAAGGACACTTAATTCATTCTTTATCCTTCGTTAGACTTAAATACACGAGGTTGTTGCAAAATTTTTTTTTAAATAAAATAAAAAGATGAATTTATTTAATGAAGTATGAGTAGATGAATAAATAGATAGATAGATAATGAATGAATATGCAACTAGGAAGGATCACGGGCATGCAAAAAAGTCCTTTATGTATGTATGTATGTATGTATGTATGTATATATAAAACAAGACATCTTTTTGACTCTGAACTGTGATGTAAACAAAATTATTTTAATCTAACTTATATCAATCATCAAAATATTATATTATCTATCCAAACAGTAGCAATTCACTTCACTCACTGACAAAATAAACAACAACTTATAGAAACCTAAAACTTCCTCGTAACAAATAATAACTTTTTCAGGTGACGGACGTTAGTGACGCAGACAAAATGAGAGTGAACATATGACGGGAAGAGGGAAGTTGCACGTGATTTATTTGCTGTTGTCTTTTTTACCGCGCAGGATATCCTGAACCCGGTTGAGTAATGTCACTACCACCCCTTTTCTTGTCACTTTGTTTCCGCCCCGAAGGACACGCTGCCCAGGCCAAGGCATACATCAGCTCCTCAAGGTATAATAGTAATATTGTCTTCGAAGTAAAACAAAACAAGGGGAAAATAGAGCTAAAAAAAAAAACACGCTCACACACACACGCATGCACACCTTTGTAAACATAGGCTTATCTGCATACGTTAAGATAATATTAATGACCACCTTATCTAACAGTCAAGGAGGATCGCTAACACACACGCTCGTTCAAAAATCAAATTACCAATATCGGACACGCAAAATCGGACGCTTTCCCCGCTTTGCTCCGAGTCTTTAATTGAAGTCTAAAGGTACACAGCTAGCCTACATCTACAAACGTATACTTACAGATTTCATACCAGACTATCTCCACAGTTTTATCTGAAGAGTGGTGTCGGTCTGTCTGTCTGTCTGGGCGGATACAGTTACGCCTCTTCTTTAAAAAGGTTCAGGGTGGAATAATGAAAATTCCTCCGCGTTCTTCGTTGGGGGTAGAAAAAAGGGTAAAAAAGTATCAGTTGCATGTATACAGGAATAGACCATGGCATTGAATTTAAGGGCCTCTCCATCAGAACACAATGGTCTTTGTTTTTGCTCGCCTCTATCCCCTCTCTGACTACCCTAACCCAAGCTATGTTTTGTAACCTGGACAATGATAATGATGATAATGATGATGATGATGATGAAAGCAAAACTCAAAATATAACATCTGGCAAATATTCTCTATTAGAAAGCCCAAATGCAGCCGAGCTATGGCGCTCCCGTAAACTCAACTTATTCTTCAGCAAGTCATGAGGTGCAGAGGTGCAAATACGTCAGCTACACCCTTGCATGTCCTCTATATTGACAGAATTTGCTGTGGTAATATCCATCAAATGCTTTCTTCATTCTCTCCGTCGATTAATTAGTTATGGTCTGCTATGGATCGTTCAATGACAAGGTAGTGAGTGCATTTACCTTGACTATTGTGGTGAAAGTGCACCTGTTGCAGGGAGGGAGGAAGACGCTGCTCATACATACCACTTTTATGTAACGTTAAGTTCATTCTCAGAGAACCCTCAGCTTGCTAGGATGAGTAATTATTACTATGGACGTGAGGCAATAAGCATACATCACAGAAGGTGATAAAAACATTGAGTTTCGTAATTACAAACACGCACAAACACACATGCTCTCTCTCTCTCTCTCTCTCTCTCTCTCTCTCTCTCTCTCTCTCTCTCTCTCTCTCTCTCTCTCTCTCTCTCTTCAGAATAAGCAGGAGGGCACGAGCAGCCTGCAGCGTCCGTGTTGGTGGTGTGGTGCCCCAAACAAGCAGTAGAGCCGCGTCGTTTCATGTGACACTGAGTGATGGCCAGGGGAGGCACGTGCACTTATGTACACAGCGGAGGCCACTTTCTATTGTTTGATGACCGAAAAAAATCATGTTTAGGAACACTTCCCTGTAGTCAGTTAGGAAGATGCAAATAAGAGCAGTACATATGAATGACACTTCCTTATGCTTCTATCTTTATAATATTAACGGAAAATAAACATGTTTCTGCATTAACTTATTGGCTGAAACATACATACATTGCTATACAGATTCTGACACGATCTATATATAAAAAAAAAATAGACAATAAATGAAAGGAAGAGGTCTGCGAGGAACCCAACTGAACACAGCCGTAAAGTGTGAGAAGACATAACATAGTGCATGACAGACAGACTGGGGAAGGGCTGAGGAGGGTGCAAGCCAAGGACGAGGGAGTGGTATGTGCTCGAGGCCTCTCATCAGGGGACATTACCATGGGTAGAAATAGGCTCATTCCTCACGTGTCGGATCTAGTAGTGCATTGTCTGCTTATATATAATGATACTAGTAGCAAATTTGAAGGAGTCGAACACTTGTTACAGCAGTTAGGCAGAAAGGAAGAAAATGTGTTATTCATAGTTTGTTTAGTTCAAGAAGATATTCTTCTTCCAAACAATTTAAGCATAAACAGGTTTTTATGTATCGTCATGATCATACTGACCAGCTATTACTATTATACCCATACTGAAAATAATAAATTGAAGTGTAAACTAATTAATGCAAACTTTTGGGGATGTCATTCTATATTTGCACTACTTGAAAAAAATTACGTTTGATTGATTATAGTGAAATAATTATGATGAGGATTAATATTAACATTGAGAATAGGAGAGAGAGAGAGAGAGAGAGAGAGAGAGAGAGAGAGAGAGAGAGAGAGAGAGAGAGAGAGAGAGAGAGAGAGAGAGAGAGAGAGAGAGAGAGCTAGTGGGACAAAATTACTAAACAAGGGAGAGCTGGGTCGATGTAATAGTAAGAGGCGCGACACATCCATCTGCACATGACCTTAAAAAGTTTGCGTGTTGGCTTGACGAGACTTAATAACTCACTTTGCATTACATTATATTAATTAAACTTAACATGATAAGTTTACTCCAGAAGCTGCATCACGCCTGGGGCAAAAATTCCTTCTTCTGAAATGTGTTTGTGTGTGTGTGTGTGTGTGTTAACTTTTGTAACTGTGAATATTTACCGAAAATTGAACTGTATATATATATAGTATAGTTTATAGTTTTACACATGAAGTACTTACATATAGTTGAATGAAACCGTTTATTCTTCTTGCAACCTTTCACAATGAAGCCAAGATGGATGGAGGGATAGATGAAAATGTAAAATGATGATATACTTACAGATTGTGTGTCGTTTACTTAGTTCACGTCACCTTCACCCCTGCCTGTGCATGGGGGAAGCAGTAAGCTGGGTGTGGCCTTGTGAGGACCGAGTGTGTACTAGTAATTTACCATCTGCAACCCGAACATCGATCTTCACCTAACGAGCCTCGCGCGATGGGAGACAAGGAGGAAGCACCCGTTACTTAGTTAAGAATTAAGGCCTCATGGAAGTGTTACCCATCAACACGTTTACCTTTCCTAGTCATTGCACGGAAATGTTGCTTCAACCTGCGATACATTTAAATTGTCATTCTCTCTCTCTCTCTCTCTCTCTCTCTCTCTCTCTCTCTCTCTCTCTCTCTCTCTCTCTCTCTCTCTCTCTCTCTCTCTCTCTCTCTCATGTGTATATATATATATATATATATATATATATATATATATATATATATATATATATATATACACACACCTTTCAAAACTTGAGTCATCACCTCCACACTCCCAAGAGATCACATAGGATCAAGTGAGAAGGAAATAGTTTATTGCAAGTGGGTTGTAGGGGACCACCCACCGTGCAGGCTGGCAGGGCAGCAGGTGTGGACGGACGTGAGGAGTGCGAAGTGGGTGTGCGTGGTGGTTGGTGACAGGGCAGGGCAAGGCACCGAACACTGGGTACCCGTGCTCGGATGTGCTTAACGGTGTCGCCACTCACTACGTCAACTCGACCCAAGCAGATCCCGGCGAGCACTAAGGCACTAACCACCCAGCGGCTCCACATTGTTTACATGGTGTGGCTCCACCCCCTTCATGACGACACCAATTTTATTATTTCCGCCCATATTAACATTGCGTGGCTCTCTAGGCTACCGTGTAACATGTTGTGCTTGTCCTTGGCGCAATAGAAACAACCTAGATGTCAAGAAACCAGAGAATGTGTGTTGATAGCATAAAAGATCGACACGCTAGATGCTTATTACCTCATTGAGGAAGGACAGCGAGAAGGCGCGCGCCCACACCCTACTCCCACGACAACGTTGGGCTGTTAGGATGGCGCTGCACCCTTACGATGTCCATTTCCGTTTTGATATTACACTTCTTTTAAATTCCTCTTGTGTTAGTTTTCAGTGTGGACAGATGTTCTTATAACCAGCTGGCAAGCTCAACAAAGACTGTGGAACTAAGTTAAGATAATTTTTTTTTTCCACACCACATAATTACTAAGTGCAGAGTCATACGGGGCGCCTGAAGTACCATCTATATTTCATGACGAATCTTTTAACACATCCAGCTGTTGAGACTGTTGTATTAATGTGATAATGAAATACATTGAGATCCTTGTGGAAGATATCAGATTCAATACTAATAAATATGACATCTGCCGGCAGGGGCGTAGCCACGAACGGAGTATTGTATCCTAATAATCGAAGAAAAAAAAAAACTGTAACAAGCGCATACAACTGGAAGGTCTGGGAGTAGCACTGTAACCCTGCTCGCCATTCCCCAGAAAAAATCTTTGAAATCTGATCAATATTTGACACCATCTGCACTGAATATTACGCTCTTGATGCCTTCATTACTAGCTAGACTTGGTGCAATTGCTTCGTTTTAGTATATTTTGTTGTAGGATCTTTTGTTTCACTTGATTCAGGCGTCTGTTCTCAAAATTCCTGAATACCAACGCTGTCCTCTCCTCTCAATGCTTTACAAAAGATTCTTTGGCCCAATAAGGTATAATGTAATGGCCTTTCTACAACTATAGAATACGGCCTTTCCTCCCCTAATTCAATGCGATAAGCTGTTTTTACTCCTCTCCTTATGCAAAATAACGCTAGGAATAAAGTCTCAATAATTCGCTGTGACACGCTCTTCAGAATGTGATAATGACAACGTGGCGGCGTCCATCTTGGCTCTCAATACACCACACTCATCAATTTCAGAAGGGAAGGCAAAGTTTTAGTTTTTACCACAACTCATATCAGAACTGCTTGATATATTACATGAAATATATTAATAAAATCAAATATTTACTTTTGGTGAGCTTCCAGTATATTTGAATTGGAAATGTGTCCAAGTACCATGACGATTAACATACGTAAAATATATTCCCCAGTTAGGCTGGTAATGACAACACACACACACACACACACTAAAAACTTCAACTGCGAGTTATGGGAGACGATCATAGCTCTTATTAACTTCAATCTCTTTTTATACAGGAAAAGAAAAAAGATACTCTCATTCTAAAAATAAATTCTATTATCACTTTTCATAACTTGATTTACATTTTTACATTATACAAAAAATATTCTCCCTAACCAAGCATCAGTGTGGCTACACCACCACCACCACCACTGCTTTGTGTGCTGCGTCTAAGGGTGGACCAACTCAACCACACTCCTCATGCGACCTGTCTTGGTTTCTCACTATGAGGACTTAGTTTTTCATTTTCTCCTTTCAAGCAATTGGTGTTATCATTCTGTCCTGTCTTCAATTAATCTAATATTCCTCCACAAGAACCATCATACCTTACCACCTTTTCTTTCCTGGTCTTATCTACCTCTTTCAGATAATTGCACCAAGATTCATTCAACCCTTCATCACTTGCAATGTTTCATCGTTATTCTTCATGATTTATTACTATGACCTTACTCTTCCCTATACTGATTCATGCCTCTACATTCATACATTCCATATATTCAATTGGTCAAAATATTTTCTAAAGTATGGGTCCCAGTTCCTTCCCTCCCTATTAAATGTTTTCATGATTTTCAGTGTTCAAATGTCATTCCCCAAATAGAGCACGTTCAGATTACATCACATATTATATATTTCTATAGCTGCTTCCACAATTTGAACCGTAATTCTAGTTACATTTTCAACAAACTTGTAATTCAATAAAACGGTAGATTCACTAAAATATTTGTATTTCCAGACATTTTCCTGAGATTAATTTCATATGCAAAATAAAGCATATTTACAAGCATTACCTTTCACACTGTACAGTGCATCACACTTTTGTTTATATATACACACCTCCGCCTGTTTACCCCTCAGGGTGTGGCGTAGACTATTTCAGGTTTCTTGGGGGAAGCACCCATTCTGCAGACATAAGCACACACACAGGACAGGATGGCAGGATTCCCAGCCTTCCGTTCCTGCTGGGATTACAAAGTCACAACTCTTTGGCTTATGTTCAGTACCTATTTTCTGCAGACTTGGGATTCGAACCCAGGAGCTCTTGGTTGTGAGCCAAATGTGCCAACCACTACATCACTGGGCCGCTAAAACACCAACTTATTAATATTAAATAATATAAAATAATCTTTACCTAACTTATAATATTTTCTATCTTGACATCAATTGGACACTGTAAAGGAGGACAAAAATGGTTTTGATGGTGATGCTGCTGATGATGGTGATGCAGGTGTGGATCACTATCACTTTGTTCCTCAGTAAAATGGTGTGGCAAGTGTTGGTCATGGTGATGATTATGATGACAATGACAGTCCTCAGGTTCATCTTGGTCTTGGTGTTGTAGGGTGTGAGTAAGTTCATCACAGTCCTTGATGTCAGGGAGGGTGTGGCTAGGATGTTCTTGGAGGTGTGGATGGTGATCACTCTCTTCACTGTGAGGGAGGTGATGGTGTAAGTGTTGGCCTGATAGAGATAATGGTGGAGTCTTGAAAAACTGTCCTTGCACTATAAGGTCAATCTGATGGTGATGCTGCTGCTGCTGTTTAAGTTGTAGATGATGAATAGTATTGGTTTCATGAGATGGTTGCAGCAGGTCACCTTCCTTTAAATTAAGAGTGTGTAGGTGTCTTGATGATGGTGATAAATGACTGTGATCCTTCAATTGGTCTTGCAGGTGAGTGTATTGTCTTGGCATCAATTGTAAATGTTCCTCCTGTTCTGAGTGATCTTGTGTTTGATGGTGCATGTGGGTTTCATCTTGTGTTGGATGCTGCTGAAGATGAGTAGACTGTCGGGGTGAATGATGAAGATGCTCAAAACTATGTGACAGAAGAATGTGACTTGATTCATGACCGGATGGCTGTAGATGAGATGGGTGTTGTACGTGGTCTTGGGATAAATGTTCTAGTGATAGGTGTGTGTGTTCCAAGTGGTGGTGACCTTGAGATGTGTGGTGCAGAAGGGTGTGTTGGGGCTGAGGTGACTGTGATAGGTGTGATGGATGCTGGGGAGACTGATCTAAATGGCTGTCCTTGAGATGAATATGAAGATGCTCTGTGTAAGAAGGATCACATGGAGAGAAGAGTCTAAGTGACTCATGGCGGTCGTGGTGTTCCTCTACACTTGAAATGATGCTTGATGATGAGGAAGAATGTAAAGGTAACGTGGGAAGTGAGGATGGAGGTTGAGGTTCACTGCTGGAAGGTGAATGGTGAAAACCTGACACTTCATCTGTGTTAGTACCAGTTACTGCCAACACAGCTGTCAATAACTTCATGGCATCAACTTCTTTGGTCTCATTTTGCACTGTTGTTACGCCCACCTTCTCCGGCGGTTCAGTCTGGTAAGCTGGACACCGACACGGACAATACTTCTTGTGGGCTTTCAGCTGACGCCTTCTAAAGAAAGTTTGATCACAGTCTTCACAGATGTATTTGTCTCGTATGTGTTCACTACTGTCATCAACGTCTTGGTCAGATATTGAGTTTCCTTGTATGTTTTTGTGTGAAGGATGACTTGATCTGATGTGTCGCATTAACTCCTTCTGACTTGGAAAGTAATGGTTACAAACTGAACACTTAAATGGTGTCTCTTCCCCTTCCTTTTTATCAAGTGTCTGGTCGTCTGTATCTACATGCGCCTCATCAAAAGATTTAGTTTCAAAATCTTTACTTTGATTATTAACTAACATTTGATTACCGTGAACTCTAATATGCTTGGTTAGAGTTCCTCGCTGATTAAATGCTGCACCACACTCTTCACACACATATGGACGCTCTCCTTTGTGTATCCTCATGTGGGAACGAAGAGTCTCCTTCCTCTTGAACGTTCCATTACATTCTTCACATTTAATCGCACCCTTCCTATCATGCACACGCTTCTTGTGCTGCGTCAGATACTTAGGGTTAGTGAAAGTGGACGGGCATTTGTTGCATTGGTAAGGTCGGTCACCCCCGTTGTGAAGCATCTTGTGAGTTTCTAGTTTCTTGGCCTGATTGAACCCAGCACCACAGATGTCACACATATGCTGGAGTTTGATCTTATGGAGAGCAATGTGTTTTCTAAGATTTTCCTTTTCCCTGAATTTATATCCACACTGTTCACATTCCCAAGGCTTTTGATCAGAGTGGATCCTCTTATGTCGCTGCATGGCTGCTCTCTGTGTGAAGGACGACCCACACAGCTCACACACAAAGGGCTTCTCTCCTGTGTGCCGCCTCCTGTGACTCTTCAAAGTGGACAACAGGCGGAATGTCTCCCCACACTCATCACACATGTAAGGTCTTTCTCCAGTGTGTTTCCTCTTATGTGTAGCCAGCATGCCAGCACCGTTGAATGCCACGTCACACTGGTCACACTTAAATGGTTTCTCTCCACTGTGTAAACGCTTGTGAACCTTTAAGCTGCCGGCCTCGGTGAAGCATGTCTCGCATATATCACATTTGTACGGCTTCTCCCCCGTGTGAACCTGAGAAAGAAAATAATAATAAAATACATTAATGAAAAGGATTAGCGAGTTACACATTACATCAAATCATGGTTCATCATGTAGGAAATGGGGCTAAGATATTCTGATGATAATTAGTATTACATTTACACATTACAGGTATATACTATAAGGTAAATTATTGTTACTTTTTTATGTCTGATGAGCATGGCTTTGGCAGGGAATGCTGTACCACAATCATTGCACTGGAATGGCCGCTCCCCTGAATGTTTCACCTCATGACTCTGTGGATGAACACATAATTATATCAACAAAACTGTGCCACAAATGCATATAAAGAATCACTAGTTATAACATTGGATGATTAGCTTAGACATTTTCCAGGCTATATATAGGAGTAAGTTATATTCAGGGAAACTCAGGAAATGTTAGTGAATTTTAACAGCAATTAGAGTTAATGCAAACCTTGAGTTTTTCAGCTTGGGAAAATTTTTCACCACAATGTTTGCATGGGAATACTTTTTCAGGTGACTGTGATCTCAACTTAGTACTTGGTGAATCTGTTGTAAAATCACCTTGTTCATTACAAGATTTTTCCACTTCTTCAGCATGTATCTGTAAGGAGAGGAAATAAACTACTAACGTACCTTACAAAACATCTACAAACATGACAAACATGACACCTACATCCTGCAAACCTCAATACTTTTTCTCCACAAGGACATTTACAACATGAATCAATTTTCATTCTGGTGCCTAAAGGTGTAGATGTTTTCATGTCTAGCTCATAACCTAGACATAGGTTTTGAATCGTTAACAGGCAAACTTTTCATGTTTTCTTTGATGCTAGAATTCTTACTCATCTGGCAGACAATAACAACAGATTTAAATTGAGTTAATTAAATCCTTACGGTTTGACAAGAGAGTAGGAGCTTCATTTGTCATCATTTCTGACCCTGTAGGTACAATCTTCACTCCTCAAAGTTTACATATATCAAAAAAACAATGACATCAATTAATAACAATTGTAAGTATGTTTTCAATTACCTTCATGTGATGCTTGAGGTGAGATAGTCGTGTGAACAGCGCCCGACACTCTCCACACTCAAACTCTGGCATTCTCTCATGACTTCCTGGTCCCTCTACCCCTACCAGGTCTAAGGTTTCATCCAGTGTATCATGAGCTGAGAGTGCTTGTGAGGGTACGTCTAAGGTTATGAGGGAGGGCTGGAGGGTAGGGAGTTGGTGTGCTGAGGGAGGAGTGGAGGCAAGGGTCATGTGTGCTGAAACTGGAGTCATAAGTGAAGGCTGCAATGAAGGCAACTGATGACCAGGTGAAAGATCTAATGCAGATGAGGTCAAGGTAGATAGTGGTGGTGGTGGTGGTGGTAGTGGTCTCTGAATCTGGGAATGAAAAAGATTATGGCAAAACCCACATGATAAACTCTAACAATACAAATTTTCAGTCACAAACGCTCTCCTTTAGGTCAAGTTTGAAGGGCTTACAGGTGAGCAGCACGGGACGGAGACGGAGGTGGGAGACTGAGTGACAGATACTGGTGGTAGCGGAGACGAAAAGGCATCTGACATGAGGTGAGACGGAACATTGTACTGCAAAGGGTTGATCACAGTGTCAGTTGATGGTCCCGTGCCTGTGAATAAGCTGCCACCACTGTGTCCGCTAAGGCTCTTGTCATCCGTTAAGCTGCGGCTCCAGCACCACTGCGGTGTTTCTGAAACTATATCACATTTGACAATCACAACATTCTCCTCACCACATTCATAAAATTTGCAAAACTTACATTCCAGCTTAGTGGTGATCTACGTACATATATATTCTGTGTGGGACTGGGCATCCGAAGGTAAATTATAGTTTCTGTAACATCCTGGTGGCATGGAGGAAGAGTTGTAGGGTTCAAAAGTCTCAGCAACACGAGTGATCTCCTGAAGCAGCTGCCCTTTGACCCGAGCATCATCAGCAGCCTCAGTAGAAGACAGAGGAGGCCCAGACAAAGCCACCAAGGAGCCAGTGCTGCTGCTGCCAATGCACAGTCCATTCAGATTTTCAGGGTCACTTTTAATATGGATAAGGTTGTGTGGCACCGACTCTAGTAAGTTGAGGCGGTTTGGTGTATCTTGTCCCTGGAAATAAATATGGGAAGTAGAGAACTCAAATTATGTATAGCAGATCCTACTTGATGAACAAACTATATTATTACAGTACCATGAGACCAAGATATATATTGTAACAGCTTAACAGGAAAAGTCAAGCAAGGATAAGATAGCTGAACTTCAATCATATTTAAGTGTTCTAAGTATAAATTCACCTTTCTGATGCATGGTTCTTATAACTTGATATCAAACAAAGGCATAAACATAACAAGAAGGTACAGTACAAGTCTGTGTTTAGGATGCACACCTCACCTCATACCAACACTCCTCAACAAGACAAATACACAATGCACAGTAACAGTAATACACAAGTTAAGGACAGATTAACCCATAAGCATAGCTATTTCACCTTCATATGACAAAAAGTTAAAAGTCTCCACTAGCTTAATAAACTATATAATTCCACTGACCTGCTGTGTGGCCCGCCATGCTGCAGAACGTGCCTCCGGGTGTGTGTATCCAACAGAGGATAAAGGGGGCAAGGCATCCTCAGGTTCCTCTACACTTACATTCTGGAAGCGCTCCCTGGCTCCCCCTCCCAAGTCCACCATCATGGTACATCAGCCACTAACTGATGCAATACACTCAACCTGAAATACAGTAAATATACTTGTAGAGGAAGCATCTCTTATGAGACACAGGGAATGATCTGTTGGAACCAAGCTGTGAAAGGTAGCTAAGTATATATATATATATATATATATATATATATATATATATATATATATATATATATATATATATAAAGTGTAGCTACTTGTCAACACCGCATTCCCCCTTTGAACGCCGTGCACGCAACACACACGCACGCAAAGGGAAGGGAAAAGAGGGGAAAGGAAAACTTAATTATTAGCATGGATTTGAACCCTGACACAGCAAACATAAGACTTAAACAATACTGATTGACCTGAGGTGATCACTTTTCACACACATCCAGTTCGTTGGTTTGTATTTACTGCAGATCAATGTAAGCAAGGAGCAGCTGTTCATGTTAACGTAATATTTATAGCATTTCATATCACTAGTAGATGTAGATGCATATGTCAATAAAACTAAGGAAGTATATTACCAGTATGCAAGAACAAATACTTGTGTTAGATTTATGAAGCTGGCACGGAGTGTCTCTACCTAAATGTCACAAATTGACAAAATAAATAATGACAAAAAGCTTAACAAATATTTTTCTTTAGTGGCACTTTCTGTAATCAAACTTTTTTTTTCTAAGAAAGAAAATAAAATGGCTCAGTTGACCACATAAAACAAGGATACACTAGTATAATCAACTTGCAGATGGAATGATACCTTTTGTATAAGTACGTGGATGGTATTGAGAATAATGAAGTGACATCACAAATATACTGAGACACACACCTAAGGACACATGATTCTACATACACATTGCCAATCACTAGTTCATTTTGATATAATATCACCATGGCTTTCAGTTTGCCCACCAATATTCTCTGTACTAAGTGATTCTCTCCGGTAAAGAATGCAATGCACTGTGTTGAAAGTTGTGTTGGTGTCATGCTTGTACAGTACGTTGTGTGTTTAGTATGTGTACACTTGTTTCAACGTTACTACACAACTTCCCATGTTGACCAGCAGTACCTGGGCGTAGCAGTAGTAGTAGTAGTAGTAGTAGTAGTAGTATAGTAGTAGTAGTATAGTAGTAGTAGTAGTAGTAGTATAGTAGTAATAGTAGTAGTAGTATAGTAGTAGTAGTAGTAGTAGTAGTAGTAGTAGTAGTCTTACTTACTTGTCGGAAGTTCTGGTAGAATCACCACGGCCAACTTGCTAGTCCGCCGCCTCCACACCTTCCTTCAATTTTCATATACTGCAGCTGGTCAATTATGCTGTTTGACGCTGTCTGGAATAGGGGGCTCGTCTGGTAGGTTTTCAAAAAACATATCGAGCCTACTTTTGAATGCTTCTGTGCTGCAATTTGTGTTGTCCCTTATATCTCTCGGCAGACAGTTAAAGAGCCTGGGACCAAAGTTAATGAAGTGCTCTGCCTCAACTGTTCTTAGCCTTTGCGACACTGAAGTGAGTTTTCCTGCAGCCTGTCCTGCCGAACCTGGGATGAGTAGTAGTAGATGGTCGGTATTTGCTTGGTAACGCCTCTCTTTTGTTATGTTCTTGTCTGTTTCTATATATGGAGGTCTTAACACGTGTAGAATAAGCGTGGACTGAAGGTGTTATGGTGGGTTAACACTTGGTTTATGCTGAGTAGTAGTAGTAGTGGCTGACACACACTCCCCCCTTCTGCTTCCTTCTTTTCTTCTTCTTGTGACCTGTTACGCTTTACATCGCTTGGTAGGTCCTGTGTTCCCTCGGTGTAATAACTCCTTTATCCCTCCACTATACATGGCGAGGAACAACTAACAAGGTACAACACAACACAACATTCCCACCCTGCTAGAAGGAAGGAGGGAAGGATGGGACGTGAGGGACATTTATACTGACTAGGAAACCACACTTTGAATCACATGTTTTTACTATGTACATCTCATTGATTTACCACATTCCATAACCTATAAAGCTAAATAAATTATTCGTACACTAATTATATGGATACAATCAAGCAGTGTAGTTATATTTGAGGTTATATGTAAGGTATATATTTTTTAGTTGTCCGCTTTCGTATCGTGTATTTGTTTACAAACTAAACCTTCACCTCGACCCCAACACAGCCACCATGGATCTCTTAGACTCTATTATAAGCAAGATGGACAAACCACCCAGCATGAATAACAAACAAAAGAAAATATTAAAGGGTAAACCTAATCTAGCATAAGTTTAGGGAGTATTGATGACTAGGTTGTGTGTGTGTGTTGTGTGGTTAATTAGACTTGCAATGTGGGGAGCCCTCTGTACGGCCACAACCAAGGCGATTATTATAACACTTGGTGAGGTAGTTCTGTAGACACTCCTATAACATGGTAATTGAGGTAATATTCAAGCTATGGGAAAGTAACTGGATTTAATATTATGGAACAATTACGTACCACAAGGGAGGAGGTCTCAGGCAAGTTTAAGCCATGCATTCTCGGATTATTTTCAACAATCATTTTTCTCTTTCCTTCATCTTTTAACTCATATATATTGAAGTATGCAGACCTAATTAGCTCATTCATCTTTCGCTCTCCTATGCTGTAATTAACCTGTATTATAATCCCATCCCAACAGGTATGGGGAAGTAAGTCCAATATTGTGAAAAATATAAAAGATATGTCTAAAATTAATGTACATGTTATGCATCACATCCTTGTGAGTTTAATTCGGATAATTTACTAAGAGTGGCCTCAACAGGAAGGTGGGCATGTGCTAGTTCAATGATTACTTTCTTGTTTTAACTTAACAGATTCATGAGGTTTGTTTTTGCACGTATGCACAGTTTTATAATACTGCCACTACGCAAAGTTTTATGAACATACTTATAATTGTTTTTAATATTTTCACAGAACAACAAAAAGCTGTTGAGGAGGCCAGAAGTAAGGAAAAAGAAAGACTAAATCAATTTAGAAAACATGTAAGTTTCTATGTACTGATACAATTTTATAGAAATAATGTTTGTAATATGTTGAAGCATATCAATGTATTTTATGTGCTAGTATATGTGATGACTAATATTTTTTTAATTGCAGATTGAGGAACGGATCAACCGATTTATTCAGAATGTCGCGTTAATGAAGAAGAAATTTGAACCCATGGACCGAGTAGCAAGGAGTATAGTGTAAGAACAACCTTGGCAGTAGTACTACAATAAAATATATTTAAATTATTACATTTTAAAGACGGTATTTCATAACCATTGAATTACTATGATAAATAATCTAAATAGTTTGTTAAAAAGTAGGTTTATCTTACAAAATGGAGGAATTATGTTTTAATTATTCATATAGGAATTTTGTCATAATGACCACAGGTTGGAATACCATAGAGTATTTCAAGACTAAGATTACATACTTTCTTGATCATTTACATTTGGAATTATCATGGAGCAGTAATATAGAAATGGTATGTTTTAAAACTAAGTCAATGTTCTTTGCAGGAGAGATGTTGCTGATGTTGCCGGTCTCACCACCTACGCTTTTGGCACAGAGGATGTTGACCGGTATGTAATGGTATTCAAGAAAGAGTACCCACTAACAGAGGAGGAGCTAGATGCATACAGGAATGGGGAAGAATGGGACCCAGAGAAAGCCAAGGAGGCAGCAATACTTGTAGGAACAAACTTCACATTCATTCATTCATTCATTCATTCCTTCAGTGTTTATTTTCATATTTATTTCAGTCATCTTTTGATTTTGATTTTGTTATATTCTAATTAGGTCATTATTTTATGAACAAAATATGAAGTTAGGTCATTATTCAATATCTCATTATCTATAATTTGACTTGTATGATTAAATAATGATATAGTATCTGTATATAAAAGATTGGTAAATTGGTAGATATACATTAAGTTGTTTGTTTTTCTCTCTCTTTACAGAATGATTAATTGATAATAAGTTGTTGGTTTCCTGTTTCACTACAGAAAGAAAAACAGGAACATGAAGATGTATTGAGAGCGCAAGAGTTTAAAAAAAATCCTGGTTCCAACAAGTTTCTTGAAAAATATGATCGCTTGGTTGGCAAAGAGACAGGCAAAGAATCAGCACGGATTCTAGAAGTCAACAAACAATTTGGCTTTGGTTAGTATTTATGACTATGTATGTATATGTACATATATTTGATTCCACTATCCTCTTCATCTACTAGTACTCTTTCTTTGTTTCCATTGGTCCAAGCCACCTCAACACACACTGCTCTACTTGACCACCCAAATCTCATAACACCAGTTCTCCTTTCCATCAAATACAATAAAAGACATAGAATAATGTGACAATTTATGTGAATATTAGTATAAAGAGAGTACTCATGTGTGACAGAGTTTGTTGCATCAAAAATAAGCATCAAGATATCGTTCAGAAATTTACACAGCGTATCATTTCTGTATTGTACAACTATATTGTAATATTATGTTCAAATGTAATTGAATTTATTTATTTTCTAATAGCTCATTAATTTAATTGCAATATGTTTCCAGTCCGCAGTGAACTAAAGAAAGATAAACGAACAATTGAGGAAACTCTGGCTGATATCAGAGCAAAGAAGCTGAAGAAAGGTCATGAGGAAGTGGAAGTGGAAGTGGAAGGGGAAGGTGGAGGTGGAGGAGGCCAATGACACAACTAAAACTGAAAATAAAGACTCTGCATAACGATTATTACCTTTAGTCTGTTGTTACCTCATTGGAAGAAATCAGTGTAATGCAGATTCCACTTGTAGATACTCGTGTATTTAAAAATCTGTATAACTTGAGTATTCTATGATTTAGCTTTAAGAATTCTTACTTACAAATTTCATTGTTTGAATAAGAAAAAAAAATTAATGTAGAGAATAAGGCTCCATTTACAGTTCAGGGCATAGTATTTACAAACTAGTTTTAATTGTTGGTAAAAATACACTTTGGGTACAATCAGAAGATTTTTATCATTAATGTTTGTATGATAATTTGTTAAGCTGTGGAGAACTTTTATTTATTTATAGGTTTATTTATGTGACTTTCAATTACTATAACAGTTTAATGTTTCTTAAAACTTGATTGTATACTTGTTTCATAATATTTCATATGATTATTTGTGTAGTTTTCAATTACTATGACAGTTGAATGTTACTTAAATCTTGACTGTAAACTTGTTTCATAATATTTCCAATGATTAATAACTCATAACTCGTGTCATTTTCATAAATGGAGGAAGATATTAGTCACACTTACAAATCTAAATGGTTGAAAAATAAACTAGGTTAACATTATGTTTTAAATTATGACAGGTAATATGACTAATTTAAGATTGATAACTACACTGTCTTCGGTAGGACTTACACTGTAACAAGATTTCTAAAGTACACTCTGGGGCTGCACCAATTCCAATATTTTTGCTGACTCTAATGCTCATTATTGAGCTAGAACTGATACTATTTATATGAAACTTTGAATTGGCGATATTAGTACTGATACAAGTCTATCTATCTATAAACCAGGCTGTCATCCCCCTAAAAGAAGTGTGACAACCGACAAGGTGTGCATACACACATAAATACACATACACTCCTCTCACTTAGCCCCTAGAGGAGAAGAGAAGGTCACCCCATGTAATACAGTGTGTAAGATAAGTCATGCTAATGGGGACGAAGGCATATGTCTTAACCACAACAGAGTCCCATGTTTAAGCCGTCACTCCCTCCTCTCCCTTATCCACAGGTAACTCCAGATATAAGTCAAGTTTTAAATTATCTATATCACGGGCTGGAACCCGGGGATTGTCATTATCTGCATTACCCTCTCTGCAGTCCTGCCATCATATGATACACTGCATATATACAACACACTCAATAAGTCATCACCATACATACTAACATTATCAAAATACGATCATCACCATCACCACACAATGTTTAGCATATGCTTTTGTCACTATCACCACCACATGATAGATACTTGCAATTCATCACTACCATCATGTCTCATAATACACATTTACATTGTCATATCAGTCACTTATCACACCAATGATTACATTTAATACCTCCACACTGCCACAATTAACACCACACTATTGTAAGTATAATCACTTCTGTAACACCACCACAGTTCTAAACTTATGAAACATGTACCTGTCAGTATTGTGAAATAAAAGATCATAAGTTGAACCATCTTAGTGTTATTACAATGTTGTGACAGTATTGCAATCAATGAGGTTTAACGGAAATGCGAGGTTGCAAGATTGCCACAAGCATAGCTCCACAAGGGTAATGGGAAGAAAGGATAAACCTCCATTTCCACTTACGATCTACCCACCAACCTGTGACCTCGTCCAAGTTGCCCTGGTGACGGGGCGGCAAACGTGTGCAGCCAGACCAGTCAGATGCTCGCTCCCTCACGTCTGGTCCTTCAAGTGTATATATTGTTACGATTGGGGTGAATGTTTCGCGGGTTTTGGGGAGAAGACGCGGGATTTGGAGCGTCACCTGCAATCTGGGTAGCGTCTTGTCAAGGGGAAGACGTGAGGGTGCTGTACATCAGTAAACCAGAGAGGATTTGGAGTAGCTACTGTGGTTTTCCTCACCCTGCCCCGGATGCCCAGAAGGTCATAGTGTGTCACCTCGCAGTCCACCGATACATGCACGAACCCAAGGATTGAGGAGCGAGTGCCTGCCCCACACCCACCCAAGGTCGTACCGAGGAGACAGCAGCTGAGTTTGTTGTGATGCTGTGTCGTAAATGGTGGTGTGGTAAGGCAAAGGGAGTCCCCTTCCTTTCTCTTTACGTAACAATGGTGTCAGAAGTGAAGATAGGGTTTAGTACCAAAAGGCATGTTTTGGAAAACTGCTGAGTGGCAGACAAGAACAAGTTGGCGCCGGGAGGCACAGAGCGGGAAGAAATGGCGCGAAGCCTTGGTGAGGCACACCCCGATGTCTCCACGGTGTTTACAGCCCTGATGCAAAGACTTAACGAGCATGAGAGAAGAGCCCGCGAGTTTAAGGAGGCAGTGCAAATCGGGCAGGAGGGTGACGCTTATGAGTGGGGAGGGAGCGTGTTGCTGCAGTCAACACTCCCGTGGCCCCAGGCAGCATAAGCGGTCACTACACTGGAGCCATGGCGGTCGAGGGACGGCACAGTGAGGGGAAACCTTGCCAGGTTGTTTCAGAGGTCTTCAGGGAGTAGACAGGCAAAGTGAGCAACTCAAAGGGGCCAGTGATGGAGCTGGGCCTGCCTGCCTTGGCGCGTGGAGGAAGGCGTGTAACCTGGGGAGGAAGTTGGGAAGGGTGGCCTGAGAGAGGCACCCTTGCTTTCCTAAAGTCGCCTCCGTGGAGGGAGGAGTAGTGGCCAGCAGATACATCTTGCCCGCCCTTTGGGCGAAACCGGGAGCCCAGTGCAGCTCCCATGAGGACGGTAGGAGCAGACAGCATGGTAGAGCCTCCAGGGACATCACCCGCGGCTGGCTGATAGCGTAGCAGTGTGGGCGGAGGACAGCGGGCGCGGCTGTGCGGGAGGAGGACGGCCTGGCTAACGGTAACGGCGTGGTAGCGCGTGACGAGGAGGGACTCCTGGGCCCATACTTATAAAGAATTATAATCTTTTCCTAATAGTGCGACTTAACTGAGCTATGACATTTCCCCACCTCAGTCACGGAGCTTCTGAGTGGGTCTCAGACAACGGCGTAAGCGGCCAAAACGCTACATTATAACAAGCATTCGGTTTGGATATCATGAAATTTAACCACTAAAAGTATTAAAAAGAGTAGTTCTGCATCATCAATATCATGCAGAACGTCTCTCCTTTCGCGGAAAGATCTTGGACGATCTTGTGTTAATGCTGCAGCTTCGGCCATGTTCAATCATTCAATGTTATGATGCGCGGCAGCAGCAGCGCGCCTGAAACCAAAGTATAGTCACCATTCCCTCCCTCACCCAAACTTAGCTATGAGCGGGACAGGGACGGGACGTGGCAGAGCGAGGAGGAGGAATCCTGGGGCAGCACCACGGCCTGCCTTGGTAGCTGACGACGTGACCGTGGGTTGAGGACGAATGGTGAAGAAGAATTTTGTATTATTCCCAGAAGGAAGATTGTATTATGTTTTATTTTATTGTGTATTGTTTGTTTGTTATTTTGTAGAGAGTGTTGTGACAGTCGGAACGACTGATTTGAAAGGAGGGGATAGTGTTACGATGGGGGATATTGGCGCGAATGTTTCGCGGGTTTTTGGGAGAAGACGCGGGATTTGGAACGTCACCTGCAGTCTGGATAGTGTCTTGTCAAGGGAAAGACGTGAGGGTGCTGTACATCAGTAAACCAGAGAGGATTGGGAGTAGCTACTGTGGTTTTCCTCACCCTGCCCCGGATGCCCAGAAAGTCATAGTGTCAACTCGCAGTCCACCGATACATGTACGAACCCAAGGAGTGAGGAGCGAGTGCCTGCCCCACACATCACCCACCCAAGGTCGCACCGAGGAGACAGCAGCTGAGTTTGTTGTGGTGCTGTGCCGTAAGTAGTGGTGTGGTAAGGCAAAGGGAGCCCCTTCCTTTCTCTTTACGTAACAATATTATACAGTAGAATAAATGTATACTCAAAGGACTACTAGTGAGTATCTGTTACCCACATGCACGCTTACAGCAAAGCATTACAATTATAAGAAAAGCACCAAGTTTCCACTCTTCCCAGCAGATAACATTACCCTCTTCGCATCGCTACCAGATCTACAAAGCTAAGTAACCTGTGCCAGGCGTGTGTCGTTTACGATGGTCTGTGCCAAACCTCACTCAGACAGCTACGTCATTTTGGAGTGAATTGCAACATGTAAAACAGGAACAGGAATTACCTAGTGCAGGCCTCCGGGCCTTTTGTAGCTTCCTTATATTCTTATTCTTATATGCTTGCATCCCTCAGATACCAATGAAGTCAATAACATAATAAAGACGCTAAAAAGAAAGTCCAGGCTATGATGGAATAACAGCTAATGTCATTAAATTATCATATCCAATCTTCATAAATGGTTTCACACATGTATTTCGATTTTGGTAATGAAGCACACTATTGACTCCCAAAAACACGGCAGTGATTATTACCATCACCATGACAACCAGGCGGCGTCAACACAACACAACACCACGCAGCGCGCCAAGGTGGAAGGTAAACAAACACACGTCAAACACACCTATCTCATTACTGCTGTTATAATAAAATGAACACAAAACACTAGCTCATTGTAGGCTAACTAGCACCTCATGATGTTTTTCCTGTCATGATTATATTACTGAAACATAAACAACTCGCTGACTGCCTTGTTTAAGTTAATTAGCTTCTTGCAGCCTTTTTATTTTGTTGTTTCATTGACAGGTGTTGAGATGGGAGTGAAACAGGTGCCCGTCTCGTCTGATGGTACCTGGGATGTCCCTCTTGCTGCTATATTCTGCTTTGCTATTGTTGTATATGTGGCTGTGGTGATCTTAGGTAAACTTTTTGTTTTTAATGTTGCTACACATTCGTTGATATTCGTTGGTAGTTGAATATAATTGTTGTTAGAATATTATGGTAAATAGTGTCATAAATCTCATTGATGTGTGAATATGTTAAGTGTATGTAATGCCAGAGTTTTCCGAAACATATATTTATATTTTTACAGGGCTGAGTATACGACAATGTTTATTGAAGAAGGGAGTTTGTGGGAGCTCGTGTCCTGATGTGGCTTGTTGTAGCTGTGCTGAGCTGGGTTTGCATTGTGCCCAGGCCTGCTGTAACTGTGGTCCCCTGCCTTCATGTGCTGCCTTAATGGACCGCTGTTGTCCTGCTGAGCAGGTAAGAAATGTTCCACAAACTACAAATTAAACTACATACTGTGTTTTTTATCATAATGGTACAGGAATAAGATTAACTGGAACAGTGAATAATTATTTGCTGTTCATTATAGTTAAGCTTTAGTGATAAATTCAATGAATATTCTGTAATGAGTATTCCAATATAAATTCATGCATCTGAAATATGCTTAGCAGCAGCCACGCACAGGTGCCCCCGGAGTGATGACGGTAATTCCAGTTTATTTGCACATAAACATATGCTCATAGATATAAGAGTTAAAAAATATTTATTAGTATTTACTTAGATGCCAAGTTTTTGCATATGTTGCAATGAATATAAAGCTATTTGTTGCAATAAATATAAAGCTGATTTGCTGATCATAATTTTCAAGATTGTCTTATGTAATAGCTTTTTGAATTTTTTTTTTATATATTCTATCCATTAAAACATTGTACGTAGTTCATTGGTCTTAGGTGCACAGTTATATTTTTACATAATTCCTTGTAATAGAGTTTATGTAAAGAGTGTTACTAGCACTGTAGTTTTATGAACACAACAATAGCTTAAAAGGTTTTAGGAAAAAAACCCAGTACATTTCTTATAGTTACAGGATATGTTGTGTATGAAGTAGTGACTTAGTGCCTTCAAAATTGTTGTTGATGGATTGTCAATGATCAGTATTTTTCAGTTTTCTCAATTGTCGTTTTCAGGAGCTTAGTTATACAACTTACTCTTTCTTGTAAAAATATGAAATACAATAATATACCATCCAAGAATAATTGAAGAGTTTAAGTCAAACAAAAAGAGGAGAAGGGGTAAAATATTACTTTTACGTGTATGTGCACATTGCTTTCCCTCAATCAGGCCTATTATATAATTATATTACATTATGGTACCATAGATACATGTAATTTTAGTAATTACTTTTTTTTCACTAATTTGCTACGTTATCATATATATATTTTTTTCTATTTATTAATTTATATATATACTGTAAAAGTTCTTTGATCCAGGGTGCAGTGTGCAATGAGCAAGCAAAAAAGCACACCCCTCCCACTATGAAGGCCCTATCAGCAATATTCTACCTTAAAACATTAATACATTTTGCTTTTAATACACGTCTGATTACAAATCCGCTGGCCCAAGTTTGATCTCGGATGAGGACAGTCGGCACACAGGTAGATAAATGGTTACCTAGGGAAACCTGGGGAAGGTAAACTGTGGAAACTCAGATGTCACAGTGGCCCTGTGTCCCGGGGTAACGGATTACTTTCCACCACAAGCTCAAAGGTCAATGTGACGGGAGATGAGCGCCTGCAGCTACACGCAGCTACAGCGTGTGCCCCCACTTTACCTTGCAATTTTAGCGTAGAAACAGATCTCTTGCAAGTGATTTGGCATCAGACCATTTGCTTTTACAATTGTAAAAAAAACGGAACCATTCTCCCTCACAGCTTCACGGTCAGATGAATCTTGTGGATAGATGTTACAAGCAGCAGATTTTTTTTTATTATCCTGTCCACCTGTCCAGTAGTATATTACACCAGGCCACTGTGACATCTGAGTTTCCACAGTTTACCTTCCACAGGTTGCCCTAGGTAACCATTTATCTACCAACCCATTTGGGAGGATGAACAGCTGGGTGAGCTGTGTGCTGACTGCTTTCGTCTGGGATCAAACTCGGGCCAGCGGATTCGTAATCAGACGTGCTAACCACTGCACCATTGAGGTGCAAAGTTGAACAGTGCAAGGCTCATATTCATCAAAATGGCCAACAATATTGTGTTGCAGTTTCTACATAGCTTTGAATATTCCATAATATGATAATATTGATAACAAAAAGTACATATAATGAAGATTATACAAATAGTAAAACATTTTGTATTAATTTAGAACTCATGTTAACACACTGAGCTTCTGTTGCATCTCCATACTCCATACTAATTGTGCATTGCATTGTCTACATGAATGTTTTTAGTTACTATTTGAGCTCCTTATGCATGCAAGCCATAATTAGTTATGTTGCATTAAACACTGAAAAGTAATTACCAGTGAAATTGTTAAGTAAATAAAAAAGATCAAGTGAATAATAAAAGTATTGCATCAAAAATATATTACAGATAAATTGCATTTTGCATGTCAGTACTAACAAAGGTATGCATGTATGTGAACTCCTTAGGAAGGTGATAAACATATGATTTTTTTTCTTATTGTTTAAGGAACAATAATGATTTATTTCAAATAGTGATAATATTCACTATTATTTGTCATTTCACAATCATGAATATCACAGGTAATTATTTCTTCCATTAACAGTATGATTATCCCATAATGGCCATGCAGCCAAATGTACCTCTTTGAAAATACTCTTACTTCTGAGGACAGTCTTTCCACAGCAGTGAACAACAACCTCACAACTGTTCTTAACACTTCTGTATCATGCCATCTAAACAGAATTTGTTTTGTCCTCACAACATTTCCATATTTTCATAATTCTTTACTTTTTTATCCATACATTCCATTAACATTTTCATATCCACTGCTACCATTTTCATCTCTGATAGATTATACTCCTATTATTTTCAGAGGTGCAGCTGTCTTAACTGTGGCGCCTGTGACATGTGTGAAGACTGTAGTGAATGGTGCCCGACCCTTGCCTGTGATGCCTGTCACTGTCCACACTTCATTGCACCCGAGTGTTCCACCATTAACTGCCTCTGCTGTGAAATTACCATAAAAGGCAAGGGCTCCCAGGAAGAAGACTGATGTGGAATGGAGTACGTACGTCTGTTTGCCAAATGATTCCGTCCACAATAGTTCAGCTAGTGTCAGTGTGTACTTGAGCTCTGTCAGTAACATTTGCTTGAACATCATCACTGCACCACTAGATTGTGTAGTCAGATATATATTTATATTTCTTACTTGAGAAAAGTGTGCCACTGGAATATGATATTTCATGTAATAAGGTATTGAATGTATCATTCATAAATATATACTTTGAAAATTCAAATTGTGTTTTTAAGCATTTTATGAAAATATCGGTATATTTTCAATCAATAAAACTTTCAGCATATTTTTAATCATATTTATTCATAGAAAAATATAAACACTATAGGCGCACAAATACTTGAAACAGTTAACAATATATACACCTGTAGTAGTTCATGGTAAAGAATTATATACATAACTACAATATACAGATAGACAATTTGCTCATGACTGATGTGAGGAGTGTCACAATATACAGTATACACACACCTAGTATGTAAGAGAATCCCAAAACCTATTAAAATTAATAGAGTAATTAACAGGAGATTAAAGTGAACACAGAGAGGCTTGAAAACAAACTAAAATGGAAATGCAATATGCATGATATCAAACATGTAGGATACTAATGTTCATATTTTTGATAATCTAAAATATAAAGAGACAGAACAATCTTTTATCCAAAATGATGAGAACCGGAAGGCTTCAAAATCCCCCAAATTTTTTGTATGGATTTTGTCTGCATACCAAAGCTTGTTGCACTCAGCACTAAACCTGAGCCATGCCATGTAATTATGTTCCAGTGATCCTATCAATCAGACGTGTCTCTGCTGCTCACGGATGTTCAATTAAAATTTTTAAATTTTTATTTTGAAGATAAAATGCAAATGCAAGGTTGACAGTGGTCTTGAAAGGGTGAGGTATACACTACGAAATCTACAGTAATCATAGTTTTATTACATTACTACTGAATGATGTAAAGATTGAAAACTTGTGAAATTAGGCTAAAAACATGATAACATTTTAAAAATCACTTCTGCACAGTAAATAATGCCTTTACAACCTGTAAAGTTGAGTGTGGCATTGATCTAGATCATCATTCTGTTAAAGTAAGGTTAATGATAATAAAGGTACTGGTGTTTTCATCACTAATAATCTCTTTGACGTTCAAGTCCTCCGTCCGTCCCTCATATTCTCTCGTACGTTAGGTCATCCTGTCCACACTTTATTAAGAACAAGAAACCATCCTGAAAATTGAAAGATTAACATATATGAATACATTGAAAACACTTCCCAAGAAGTATTGCATGAGTGAATAAAAAAACATTGTTGAGGCTTCGGTGTCAATCAACTACAATGGATCTGACATTGACAGTTAATTGTAGGGATAAACAAGCTGCTTCAACAAAAAACATTTACTCAGGACCATGAAACCATAAAATTAATGATGAGAATGATAAAAAGTAACTGTAATAATAGTGGAATTTAAACTCTTCTTATTCAAGGTGTCTTACTATAAGTATTCCTTTGTTTGTTTTTTTTTCCTTTCCAGTTTTCTCCCTAAAATTTATTATAAGTCAGGACACCACAAGCAGCGGTTTAAGCTTTCTACTTCCACCACATGTTTGCAATTCTTCAACTACATAAGAAAAATGGTTTGTGTGAGGAACTGCACCTGCCTCGTCTTCCCCTAATTAGTGGTTGAACTACCACTCTCGTCTGCCGGCGCTTGTTCACCGGCTTCCCCGCCACTACCCCACCCCCTTGTCCAGGGGTAGGGGGGTAGTCTAACCAAGCCAAGCTCCACGCCACTGGCTTGGAGGACAGAACGCCTCAGCTCTCACACCTGACAACACCTCACCACCTGCTGCTGGTTCTCAACATTCCGAAGGCATTTCTGGAGACTTGGGCTCCCTTCCAGTGTGCCCTTCAACTGTACCTACACCATTCGACCCTCCCTGCTGTCTGAGGAGCAATCTACGTTGCCGAGTGTTGCTGTCACGCATCTCACCCTCAAAACAGCTGTACAGGGAGTTATTTGGGTGTCATACCCCTGCTCTGGTAATTACTTACGAGCAGTTCGTCGTTGGTGATTTATTTTGGCTTCTAGCCTATTGTTTGCTATTTGTGTGTGTGTAAATATATTCGGGGTATCATACTCCATGATTTTTCTTCCCCACAACTCTATAAAAAGATAATATTAATTGGTAGTCACCTCGGTAGTTCTTATCGTGGCGACCTCGCCAGGATAAGAACTACCAATTATTTATTATCATTTTACAGATTGTGGGTTGTTATCTGTAAGTCGCTGCTGCGTGCCATTGCTGCCTGAGGCCCGGGAGTAATGTTATGAGTGTTTTGATTGCCGTCAAACTCTTGCTTTTGCCAGATTTTGCACGTGAGGTATTGTCCCTTTTTTTTTTGTTTTTGTATTGTGTTCTCTGTGTGGTCTTCTCCATGTCTTCCTTTCAAGAACTGAAGGAGCAGGGTGAAGCCCTCGGTGTGCAGGGCAAGGAAATTGGCCAGTGGATCCTTGAACAACAGAAACACGAGAGGGAAGAAAGACAAGCTGAGAGAGAAGAAAGACAGACAAGCTGAGAAGGAAAGAGAAAGAGAAGAAAGACAAGCTGAGAAGGAAAGAGAAGAAAGACAAGCTGAGAAGGAAAGAGAAGAAAGACAAGCTGAGAAGGAAAGAGAAGAAAGACAAGCTGAGAAGGAGAAAGAGATCAAGCTGGCAGAAATTGCAGCTAAAGGTAAGCCCTCAGTCCTACCATCACATGATCCTGTTTCCAGACCTAGTCTACCACCATACAAGGATGAAGAGGACATTGCCACCTATTTAACTAGGTTTGAGCGTGTGGCCGAGATGCTGGTTTTACCCAGAGATACCTTTGCTGTTCGTCTGGGTTGCCTCCTTACTGGTAAAGCTGCCGAACTCTACACGTCCCTTCCGTCATCCACCACTGAGGATTACGAGTTACTGAAGCAAGCCTTGTTAACAGGCTTCAGTAAAACTCCAGATGGCTACCGGGTGGATTTCAGGTCAAACAAGATTAGAGTAGGACAGAACTACCATCAGTTTGTTACCCAGTTATCGAGGATGTTTGATTCTTGGGTTGAGTCTTCCTCTGTGGCCAATGTTTATGCTGATTTAAGGGAGTTTATCATCTTTGACCAATTTTTGTCCTCCTTATCAGCAGAAATATGCCTATTCATCAAGGAAAGAAGGCCTACCAAGCTGAAGGACGCAATACAACTAGCGGATGACTGGGCATCCGCCCACAACGCCTATCCTAAGGTCTCTTCCAACAACAACGCTAAGAAAATCTCCCCTCGACTTGCTACTCCACTCCAGCCTCTACCTTCTCCTGGGAGTCAGACTCCCTCAACCGTGACTTGTCACAATTGTGAGGAAGCAGGACATATACGACCACGCTGTCCCAGGAATCCTCGAGCATTCAAGGATGGAACTACTACCACGCCCCCCTATAAGGTTGGATTTTGTTTAGAGGACCATAAAGTGCCTAACTTCTCAGTTACAGGGACTATTAATGGGTCATGGTCTTCCTCTATAATTAGGGATACTGGATGCTCTGGAGTTGTAATTTCTGAGGAAGCCTTGCCAGACATTGACCCATCACTCTGCCCCAAAGTACAAGTTGCTGACTATTTGGGACGCATCGACGAATTTCCTGTCGTTAAGTGTTACTTACGGTGCCCATTTTACACTGGTTGGACAGATGCTGTAAGGGCCCCAATTAAATTTGCTAGTGCTCTAGTTGGGAATATTCCCGGAGTACAAGATCCTGATAGTCCTGATTCTTAACTCAGTAATGACAACCATCTTCTCCATAGTGACCATGACCAAGCCACCACTGACGTTTCTTCCCTACAAGATCCTCTGTTGCCTCCTGATGACTCTCCTTTGCCCGGAACTTCCCTCTCCTCTCAAGAAAAGGACAACCTCCCTTCTGGATGTCAGCATCTACCACCAGTTGAGTCCTCAACTACTCAAGTGTGTGCTGTGGAGACCAGAGCCGGTCGATCTAAACGGGTCCACCCTCTAGTTCTGCCTAAGCTCCATCCTTTGACTGTAACCCCTGATGAGTTTCGTCAACTTCAGGAATCCTGTCCTTCCTTGACGTGTTTACAGTCAAAGGCTACCACTCAAGAAGTTGAGAAGGCACGGGATGGTGCCACATACCAGTTCATACATGAGGAAGGCCTCCTGTACCGAAAATGTCTCTCCTCGGATCACCTTCAAAAGGTAAATGGTTTATCCTTGGTTGTTCCCAGCGATTGCCGTCCTGTCATCCTACGTGTTGCTCACGAAGGTCCTTTGGCTGGACATTTCTCCCACCGGAAGACCCAGATGAAGGTATGGCAAGACTTTTATTGGCCAGGGATGTGTGCAGACATCCGGGATTACTGCCGTTCCTGCAACAAGTGTCAACGTATGTCAGCTAAGGGAAGGGTACGTCCAGTACCTCTTCAACCGTTACCTGTCGTAACTGAACCCTTCTCCAGAGTTGCCATTGACTTGGTAGATCCCTTGTCTCCACCATCTTCTGAAGGGCACCGTCACCTTGTAACTTGCATTGATTTCTTCACTGGTTTTCCTCTTAATTACTACTGCTACTGCTACTACTATTACTACTACTATTACTATTATTATTACTACTACTACTACTATTACTATTATTATTATTATTACTACTACTACTATTATTACTACTACTTCTATTATTATTATTACTACTACTGCCACTACCATCACATCCATCTCCAGCACTACTACCAGGAAGAGGTTGAGCAGATGTTGAGTCAAGGAATCATCCAACCTTCAACCTCTCCACACTGCTCTCCGGTTATCATGGTCAGGAAGTCCGACGGTACGTATCGGATGGCCATTGATTACAGGTTACTCAACTCAGTTACTATTTTCCATGCTGAACCATCCTGCAGTATTGAGACAGAGCTGCATAAGTTCGTTGGTGCTGAGTTCTTCTCAGAGCTAGATTTGAGTAAGGCATATTACCAGGTTCCACTTTCTGCCAAAGCTCGACGCTTCACTGCGTTTCCCACTCACAAGGGCCTGATGGAATTTACTCGGATGCCTTTTGGTCTTGTTACGGCCTGTGCCACTTATATTCGCTTAATGAGGATTGTGTTTGCTGGCTTGGCCAATGTTTCTTTTTATTTTGATAATATTTTTGTGTATTCATCTGATTGGCCCACTCACATCTCTGCCCTCAAGTCTGTTTTAGATAGACTACAACAAAACGGTTTGACTGTCAAACTTAAAAAGTGCCGGTTTGGAGCAGAGTCCATCAACTATCTGGGATTTGTTTTGTCCCGCGACCATCTTCAACCACAAGTTGGCAAGTTGACTGCCATCACCTCCATGACTCCTCCTACCACCAAGAAGTTACTCCGGAGTTTCCTAGGTTTGATATCATTTTATAAAGCTTTCATTCCTCAGGCCTCTGAGCTTACCGGCCCCCTCTCTGACTTGTTGAAGAAGCCGGTACGGGATCCCCTCCAGTGGACTGAAGATCTGCTTGAACGGTTCAAGCTGCTGAAGCAAGCCTTGACGTCGGGACCTATTCTGCGTCTTCTGGACCCCAGCCAGACCTTCGTCCTACGTACCGATGCTTCAAACTATGGATTAGGTGCTGTACTCCTTCAGTACCATGATGATCGTCCACATCCCATCTCTTACGCCAGCCGGAAACTACTGGATCGGGAACGACGATACTCTACCATCGAGAGGGAATGCCTGGCCATCGTATTCGGCATTCATAGGTTTGACTTCTATCTTCGAGGTAAGGAATTTATCCTTGAAGTAGACCACAAGCCTCTAATATACCTTCAGAAATTCAAAGGTAAAAATGATAGAGTACTACGATGGGCTTTAGGTCTTCAACCCTATAAATTTAGGGTTGTTCATGTTGCCGGGACAGACAACATTGGAGCCGACCTTCTCAGCCGGCAATAGCTTTTCTTTATTTTGTTTTCCTGCACTCCAGTCTTTTACAAGTTTTGTTTCCTGCACTCAAGTATATTATAAGTTTGTTTATGTCTCCTGGTCAGCTGCAGTTCTTCGACATCAGCTGTGCAGCAGATGTTTTAGTGGGGGCATGTGTGAAGAACTGCACCTGCCTCGTCTTCCCCTAATTAGTGGTTGAACTACCACTCTCGTCTTCCGGCGCTTGTTCACCAGATTCCCCGCCACTACCCCACCCCCTTGTCCAGGGGTAGGGAGGTAGTCTAACCGAGCCAAGCTCCACGCCACCGGCTTGGAGGACAGAACGCCTCAGCTCTCACACCTGACAACACCTCACCACCTGCTGCTGGTTCTCAACATTCCGAAGGCATTTCTGGAGACTTGGGCTCCCTTCCAGTGTGCCCTTCAACTGTACCTACACCATTCGACCCTCCCTGCTGTCTGAGGAGCAATCTACGTTGCCGAGTGTTGCTGTCACGCATCTCACCCTCCAGACAGCTGTACAGGGAGTTATTTGGGTGTCATACCCCTGCTCTGGTAATTACTTACGAGCAGTTCGTCGTTGGTGATTTATTTTGGCTTCTAGCCTATTGTTTGCTATTTGTGTGTGTGTAAATATATTCGGGGTATCATACTCCATGATTTTTCTTCCCCACAACTCTATAAAAAGATAATATTAATTGGTAGTCACCTCGGCCCTGACAGTTTGACAAGATCTGGGGGGAAGAAAAAAAAAGGGAAAAAATACCATTAATTTCTCACCTGTACAAGAAATGGGAATTCCCTCCAAAAGGTGAGGTGTGGGACGAGTTCTATTCCTCTCGCTCCAATCACAAAGCGACGGTACAAGTAGCCAACAAGTAGGTAGGAGATGATCCCCAGCAGGAGCAGCAGCAGCAGAAATGAGCCGAGGGACATACCTCTTGGAAGGATAGGATACCCACAGCCATCCACGCAGGCACACCGAGAAATTAAGGTCATATTCTGAAAAGCAAAAGACAAAGCATGTACAGAACAATGATAATTAACTGAGGAAGACCCATTACCTTGGCCACAGTAAACTGAGGAAGACCCATTACCTTGGCCACAGTAAACTGAGGAAGACCCATTACCTTGGCCACAGTAAACTGAGGAAGACCCATTACCTTGGCCACAGTAAACTGAGGAAGACCCATTACCTTGGCCACAGTAAACTGAGGAAGACCCATTACCTTGGCCACAGTAAACTGAGGAAGACCCATTACCTTGGCCACAGTAAACTGAGGAAGACCCATTACCTTGGCCACAGTAAACTGAGGAAGACCCATTACCTTGGCCACAGTAAACGGTATCCAGTAATTGTAATAGTACAATAAGCACATTTTATTTCTTGCAGGAGCATGTGAGGGGAATGGCAATTTCTATTTAAAAATCTTTAGTAAAATAATAATTGGGGCATCATATGTTTCAGTAGTGAAGTAATAATATAGTAATGTGTATATACTTACATACACATTTTTTTCCTTCGTTTCCCCCCAAACATCTAGCCAGTCCGTAGTGTCATTACTGCACTGCAGAGTTACATGTGTCACACTGTAACATAAAACATCATGCCTCAGTACTTATTGATTAGTTGTATTAGGTTAAGTAATAATAATAATAATCTATGGGCTAAAATTTTATTCACTTACTGAAGGACAACGTTTAATGTTACTGCAGTAATAATTTATACTATTAAATATAACAAAGTGAAATTAAGTAAATACTTGCCTATTACCATTGTGGTTATTATAGGAAATCACCCATCTACCAGTTTCATTATTGTACTGGAAAGCAGCAGAACTCAGCTTCCCTGTATTAAAGTAGCCTAGCTTACCAGCGCGACACACCTGTACAATAAGTGAAGTATTAATGCTGAGTTATGAAATCACTTACAACTACACAGAGCATGTAGAGTAACTTTAAACACCAGTCCAATAAGTTTCAAACCAGTGTTCAATTGTTCCTCCAATTAGCTGTTACTTTTCCTTTTGCAGTAGTACATAGTATATCCAAGACAATATTAGAGACACTTACAGCGACATCCTTACTGCAGGCCATTGATACACCCTGTGGTGGGTACACGTACGAGTAGCAAGGGTTGTACGAGTATAGACTAGGATCAGACTGGTTCTTGGCAGCTACGTCTTCGAACCTGAAATTATATATACAAAAAAAGTAAGTATTGTATAACAGGCAGTAACATAATTATGTAAATGATTGTACGTGGATAAGCGCACATAATCTTATCCTAGTAATTCCCTTACCTAGGCGCGAAAAGAGGTGCTGAGGCGGCTACCATCATCAGGTTAATTGCTGAGCCATTATCAAATTTGAGGTGACAAGGTGAGAGCAGTGTGGAGGCGTGACTGTTTGATATTAAACAGCCCGCCACCACCACCACACACACCCAAAACGCACACATCACCCCACACGAGGCCCTTCAAGCATTCAGGTGGTGTGTGTAGAGCGCCAGGCCTCACCAGCCCGATACGAGGGAGAGGAAGCCCAACTGAATGACCTCACCCACCTGACCCACCTGTCTCCTCTTGTGAACTGCTTCGCTTGGGTTTGTTTTGTTTTGATGGTGAGCGTTCGAGTTTGTACGTTCATATTTGTGTTTTTGATTACGTTGTTTTTATGTTTGAGTCTTATGATATATATTTTTGGTGTGAATTTAAGAGATAGAAAAAAAATGTGTAAGCCGATGTAGGTTATAATATTTGCCTTTTATGATTTTGTTTCCACAGGGGAAGTTTTTAAATTGGTATTTTGCCATTTGGATACCTGAAGAGCAATAAAATGAAGTAATTTAAAAACGGTTGAAATTATAGTGCATATTCTGTCAACTTTGAAGTACTGACAAAATTGTTTAGCAAAGTTATAACTAAAGAGAGTAGAGACTCGTTAAAAAATCGCATGGAATTTCTAGACATAATTGTGGATTTCCACCGAAACAGTCACCGCTGAAACTATGTAAAAATATAAATAACTAATCAATAATATTTTTAATGTAAATATAGTGCACACAGTATCCTATATAGTGGTAATGTGTGAGTATGTTTGGCTAGCGTATGAGCCTTCTGCAGCTTCACAGAAATCTTGCCGCGCTCAGCCTCCCTCTCCCACAGTCTGGTATTAGCCAGTGGAGCGAAGGGTTGCTACTCTCGTTCTGTGTGGGTATTAAGTGATTTGTGTTAATATTGAATAGTAACCATGTGTCAATATCTCATTATCTTGATATAGAACAATGAATATGATTATAGTGATAGATATAAGTGAATGTTATTGAAAGGCAAATTTGAAAAGCCTAGATATTTTTTTTGTGTGTAATTTTGAATATATATTAATTTTTTTTTTAATTCGTTATAATTCTTGGTATATGGAAGTGAGTTGAGCTTTAATTAATATAGTGAAGGCAAGAAAATACGCCATTATTACAAACCTGTGCATGGTGTGTGTGTGTTTTATCGGAAAAAAAAAAAATAGTGTTTAAAAAAAAAGCAATATAATATATAAAAATTAAGCCAGAAAATTGAAAAGCAATATAAAAAAAAAAATGGCAAATCGTGTTAACCAATCATTATTATTATTATCATTATTAGTGTATTAATCATATCAGTGAGTGTAAGAAATAATTATCGTGTTTATTAATAATCATCATCATCATCATTTTAATAGCGTGTGTTAATGATCCCCTCAGTGAGTGTGTGTTGTTGTTCTAACGCGTTACCACCACCACCACCACCACCGCTGCGTCGCCGTCACCATCCAGATCACCACCACCACCATGGGCACCACCACCCCTAGAATGGTGTTGCCTCTACACCTACTACTCTTCACCGCTCTCGCTATACGCACTGGTAAGTCAATCTAAGTCATGTTCAGTCAGTCAGGTTGTTTTCAGTCGTGTTGTTTCAGTGAGCGAGTCAGTCAGGTCGAGTCAGGTTGCTTCAGTCAGTTTTTAATTAAGTCATGTTTCAGTCCGTTCGTTAGTTTGATTCAGTCATGTTGCTTCAGTCTATCAAAGTTATGGAATGAATCGGTCAATCAGTTAATGAATGAATGAATGAATGAATCAGTTAATGACGTGATACAGTGAATGAGTGAGTGAGTGAGTGAGTGAGTGAGTGAGTGAGGTTTCGTTGCTATATTAGTGTGGGTTTTATCAAGTACAAAAGGGACGGAATTATACCAGATATAAAATGAACACCAATAATAACAGGAAAGCAAAAGTGTGAACCAAAGTTTAAATAATAGTGTAAACAATAGAAATGTACTTACCACTACTACTACTACTACTACTACTACTACTACTACTACTACCACTACTACTACTACTACTACTACTACTACTACTACTACTACTACTACTACTACTACTACTACTACATTCTACGTAGCCCAACCGCCACGTAAACAACCATACCATGTTAGTTTCGTAGTTTCTTAGGTGAGAACTACCTATTTTTTTTTTTTTATTATTATTAACAGTAGCATACACACATACAGCTACCCTTACATTGAATTATTTATTGGAATTTAAGGCAAGAATTCCTGAAATCAAACCCAACATCATAACCATAACAGAGATGAGAAGCCACCACCACAGTCACCACCACAACACTACCACCAGAACAACAACACCACAACAGTCAACACCACAATACCATCACAGTCAATACCACACCACCACAGTCAATACCACAACATCACAGTCAATACCACAACAACACAACATCACAGTCAACACCACATAGTCAACACCACAGTCAACACCACAGTCAACTTACTGTATACCATCTGAGAACTCTGCGAAATGTACTTAAGTAGAGAGTTAAGAGAGAGAGAAAAAAGGAATATTTTGAAAAGTATACATATTCTGTTTATTTGGAAGATACATAATACAACTATACAACTTCCTTATAGTCAGAAATACAAGTAAAATATAAACCTAATAGTCGACATAAACAGTTTGGAAAATATACACAGAAAAAAACAAGATACGAGAAACTAGTTAATAGATAAACAAGTGATAGGAAATGAAAGGGGAAATAGTACATACATCAACAGTCAAATAAATATTCACTCGTGGACGTAAAAAGAACTGTTGACATGACATTATTAATATAGAAAGGAGGGAGGGAAAAAAATATGACTTTCCACGAATATAATTATGAAACATTTTTTTTTATTGAATTCCTCGTAATTTAAACAATGACACATGTGTATATATATGTTTACTTATGTCATGTGAAGTATTTGTAGAAGCCACTCCATGACGAGGGGGAAAAAATATTACCTCTATTTTCATTGTGAGTCTAGGTTGAGAAGCAAAAAAATAAGGTTGTTAATATTTCTCTATTCACTTAGTCTCATGAATCTAGCCTTTTCGTGGATGTTGTGGGGGGGGGTAGGTCTCTCTCTCTCTCTCTCTCTCTCTCTCTCTCTCTCTCTCTCTCTCTCTCTCTCTCTCTCTCTCTCTCTCTCTCTCTCTGTGTGTGTGTTCAATGACTCGTGTATGCAACATTTGACACGCTGCCTGCCCGTACTTATCCTCATTTGACTGTCTGTCTGTCTGTCTGTCTGTCTGTCTGTCTGTTCCACTCTTCCATTACGTTGATTGAGTCACTGTACCGTACATAGAATCTTTAGTGCCTGATTTTACACCCAACTTACCTTGCAATACAATATATTATTTGTATTTATTCATTTATGTATATATTTATTTTTTTCTCAGTTGCGACCAAAAAATATTCAGATGCTTTCCTCTCATTTCAAATTATTAAGTATAGGTTGTTATTCTGTGTCTAGAGAGTTTATCATTAAGACTACTACTACTACTTTTACTACTACTACTACTACTACTACTACTCTGTGAGATGCTATAGTGGCAGGTAGCTCAGTAATCATCTGTGAGTAGAGATATGCGTTAAGAACACTCTCAGGAATTAGAGTTCTCAGAGGCGGTGTTTGTGTGGGTTTCAATACTGATAACAATAACAATAGTTGGTGTTAATTGCTTTACTAATACACCTTCCACGTATTAGTATCCAGGGAGGAGACTTTCAGTACCTCATAAACCTTGGAGTGTGCTTGATTTGAGGCTCTCTGGGGTGACTTAGCGTGGTGGCGTTAGGTTTTCTATTACAAAGGGAGTCCTATAGAGAGTACTACCACACACACACACACACACACACACACCACACACACACCACACACCACACCTTTCATAATTACAGTAGTACCCAGTGAGCAGTGTTTCAAGCCTCCGTAATACCAGTAAAGCTTATATTAGTGAAGGCTTTTTGAAATAGGTTGGGTTAGGTTAGCATGGCGGA
>JAPQNM010000016.1:6665585-6673085 GCA_029783475.1 Metacarcinus magister
CACCCTGCCACCCTCTCACCCTGCCTGCCTGCCTCTCACCCTGCTTTTCTGCCTGCTTGTCTTCCCCTCAACACCACCACCATCATCACTTCCTCCCACAGTAGTAGTAGTAGTAGTAGTAGTATACATTCCCCTCATCCCTCTCCATTCCCCTACCTTTCATCTCTCTCCATCCCCCCAATACCCCTCCCCCTCCCCACCCCCTCATCCCTCCCCACCTCCCTACCTTCCCCACCCTGCCTCATAAGTTCTTATCGCCAACCTAGTAACACCTGCTAGTGCTAATTATACGAGAGCCCCTTAACGCCCAGGTGTAGCGAGAAGGTAGAATACATAGTCACATGGCACAGGTAACTCTTAAAGGCAGGCAGGCAGGCAGGCAGGCAGGCAGACAGACGGACATACAGGTAACTCAGGTATGGTAATCAGGTAAGGAAGATGGATGAACAGGTAGAGGTAAAGTAGATTAAATTAGGTAAGGTTAGGTAAGGTTAGGTTAGGTAAGGTAAATAAAGGCAAGGCAGGTTAGGTTAAGTTAAGTTGGCAGGGTGGAAGTTAGGGTAGGTTAGGTAAGTTGGCAGGGTGGAAGGGAAGGTAAAGTAAGGTAAGGCAAGGCAAGGCAAGACAAGGCAAGGCAAGGCAAGGCAAGGCAAGGCAGGTTAGGTTAGGTTAGGTTAGGTTAGGTTAGGTTAAGCTGGCAGGGTGGAAAGTGAAGTAGGTAGGTAGGTTAAGCAGAGTGGGAGGTAGGTTAGGTTAAGTTGGCAGGGTTGAAGGTAAGGTAGGTAAGGTTAGGTAGGCAGGGTGGAAGACAAACAGGCAGGCAAGCAAGCAGGCAGGCAGGCAGGCAAGCAGGCAGGCAGCAAGCAAGCAGGCAGGCAGGCAGGCAGGCAGGCAGGCGGGAAGGTCAAGGCAGTAGAAGGTGGAGTACTGGTAGCTACGCAGCAACCACTGACGGGATCGAAGAAGGAGGAGGAGAAGGAGGAGGAGGAGGAAGGAGGGAGGAGGGAGGAGGGAGGGAATGCACACTCACTCTGATGCGCTTTTTCTTCCTTCTTTTATTTTAGTTTTACTTTCTCTACGCATTACACGGGGACAGGGAGTAAGTATAATAAATAAATAAGAATAAGTGTATAGATAAGATAAAGGAAAGGAGGAAAAGATAACCAAAAGAGTTTTATATTATTATTATTATTATTATTATTATTATTATTATTATTATTATTATTATTATTATTATTATTATTATTATAGCAGTGAGGCCAAACAAATGGTTCCTGTCAAATATTTCATAACAAATCCATACGCACACACACACACACACACACACACACACACACACACACACACACACACACACACTTCCTTATACAATACCGTACCTACATACATACAAATACGCACACATGTACACACACACACACACACACGTTCAATGGCTGCATGACACATACCCCCCCTTCCCCCCCTTTCCCCCCTTTCCCCCCCTTCCCCTCCTTTCCCCCCCTCCCCCCCTTTCCCCCCCCAAGGTTGTCAACAAACTTCATGTCGCCATTGAGTCGCGAACCAACAATGTCAGCTACCCCCCCCCTTCCCCCCCTTACCCTCTCTCCTTCTCTTTCTTTCTCTTTCTCTTTCTATTCCCCTCCCCCCCTCTTCCCTCCCTCCTCCTCCTTCTCCTTCTCTTTCTATTCCCCCCCTTTCCCTCCCTCCTTATCTTTCTTTCTTTATTTTTCCTTCTCCTTTCTTCCCTCTCTCTCTCTCTCTCTCTCTCTCTCTCTCTCTCTCTCTCTCTCTCTCTCTCTCTCTCTCTCTCTCCTCTTCTCCATCTCCTCCTTCCATTCACTTTCCTCCATTTCCCTTCAAATTTTGCTTTCCTTTCCTCTTTTATTCCCTTTCTTCTCCTCTCCCTTTATCTACCCTTTCCCATCTCCTTCCAAACCTTTCAATGCCTTTCTCCTCCTCCTCCTCCTCCTCCTCCTCCTCCTCCTCCTCCTCCTCCTCCTCCTCCTCCTCCTCCTCCTCGTCAACTCACCACAAAGAAGGCAAAAAGCAAATAATAAAATTCCATCGGTGTCCCTTCGTCCCTTGACAATAAATAGGGGAATGCAAGGGGGGCGGGGGCGGGGGCGGGGGGCGAGGTAAGGCAGGGCGGGGTATGGCGGGGCAAGGCGGGCCGGAAATGTTGACAGACAGACATACAGACAGACAGACACCCTTGTAGAGAGTGGTGATGTCAACGAGGAGGAGGAAGAGGAGTACAAAGGAGTACAAAGGAAGAACAGACATCAACAATCTTACTGGACCTAACTACTAATATAATTTCTACTTGATAGAGACATAAGGACACCAGGGAGGAGGAGGAGGAGAAGGAGGATGCCGAACGAGAAGAGAAAGAGGAAGGAGAGATATATTAAGGAAATAGAGCGTCGAGAGAGAGAGAGAGAGAGAGAGAGAGAGAGAGAGAGAGAGAGAGAGAGAGAGAGAGAGAGAGAGAGGTGCAGATCAATTCGTGCTCAATGAATCACTATTTTCTTGGGTATCGTTTCTTTGTCATGTGTAACTCAACAAAATACTCATAATGTTCAAAAGATTGGAATTTACACATAAATACAACACATTATTTTAAGATACTATTCTGATATATTAGTTAAGTTTTTATAGGTAATACAAATATCATATCATATCCGGGTTATTAATGAAAATCAACCAGTGCATTTTTTTTTTTTTATTGATCAGCAACTATAAAAATGAACACTACATAACTACATTTAATGACGCAACATTTCCACCTTCAAGTTTGGTGTCAAAACATTAATTTCCAGGTGAGTGTAATGAGTGGCATGATTGGTGCAAGGTAACACGTGTTCACTAGTCACGTTACAATCTGCTGCTGGTGACGAGGCTCAAGGTGTGCCATTGAACACTTGTATATTTCCTTAAGACTGTTCGTTCTGTGTCCGCCACGCCTGGATCATGTTCTTGACCTGGTCGTGGCTACACTTGACTTTGTCCAGCGTGCCTTGGAAGACCAGCTGCTTGCCGAGGGTGACGAGGAAGCGGTCGTTGTCACCCAGTAATTGTCGTTGTCACTCCTGAGTCACCTTAAGGGTCCAGCGAACGTATCGGCGTTCTGGAGCCTCACTCTTGTTTCCTTTGGTGTGACTTTATACTCCGTGGAAGAGTGTAGTTCCTGCCGACGAGACATTAGACGCGTCACTCTTTGCAGAATTGCAGCCATACGTTGTAAGCGAAGAGTGCCGCGGCCAGCCACCAGGCGTAGTAACCCAGGCGATCACGGAGGCTGCAGCGAACGTAACGGTGTTCTGAAGCCTCACTCCTGTTTCCATAACCCTTATTCTTGTTTCTAGAAGCCTTTCTCTTGTTTCCATAAGCCTTTCCCTTGTTTCCAGAAGCCTTTTCCTTGTTTCCAGAAGCCTTTTCCTTGTTTCCAGAAGCCTTTCCCTTGTTTCCAGAAGCCTTTTCCTTGTTTCCAGAAGCCTTTTCCTTGTTTCCAGAAGCCTTTTCCTTGTTTCCAGAAGCCTTTTCCTTGTTTCCAGAAGTTTTCTTGTTTCCAGAAGCTTTTTCCTTGTTTTCAGAAGTCTTCTTGTTTTCAGAAGCCTTTTCCTTGTTTCCAGAAGCCTTTTCCTTGTTTCCAGAAGCCTTTTCCTTGTTTCCAGAAGCCTTTTCCTTAGTTTCAGAAGTCTTCTTGTTTTCAGAAGCCTTTTCCTTGTTTCCAGAAGCCTTTTCCTTGTTTCCAGAAGCCTTTTCCTTGTTTCCAGAAGCCTTTTCCTTATTTTCAGAAGTCTTCTTGTTTTCAGAAGCCTTTTCCTTGTTTCCAGAAGCCTTTTCCTTGTTTTCAGAAGCCTTTTCCTTGTTTTCAGAAGCCTTTTCTTTATTTTCAGAAGTTTTCTTGTTTTCAGAAGCCTTTTCCTTATTTTCAGAAGTTTTCTTGTTTTCAGAAGCCTTTTCCTTATTTTCAGAAGTTTTCTTGTTTTCAGAAGCCTTTCCCTTGTTTTCAGAAGCCTTTTCCTTATTTTCAGAAGTTTTCTTGTTTTCAGAAGCCTTTTCCCTTGTTTCCAGAAGCCTTTTCCTTATTTTCAGAAGTTTTCTTGTTTTCAGAAGCCTTTTCCTTATTTTCAGAAGTTTTCTTGTTTTCAGAAGCCTTTTCTTTATTTTCAGAAGTTTTCTTGTTTTCAGAAGCCTTTTCCTTATTTTCAGAAGTTTTCTTGTTTTCAGAAGCCTTTTCTTTATTTTCAGAAGTTTTCTTGTTTTCAGAAGCCTTTTCTTTATTTTCAGAAGTTTTCTTGTTTTCAGAAGCCCTTTCCTTATTTTCAGAAGTTTTCTTTTCAGAAGCCTTTTCCTTATTTTCAGAAGTTTTCTTTTCAGAAGCCTTTTCCTTATTTTCAGAAGTTTTCTTGTTTTCAGAAGCCCTTTCCTTATTTTCAGAAGTTTTCTTGTTTTCAGAAGCCCTTTCCTTATTTTCAGAAGTTTTCTTGTTTTCAGAAGCATTAGTCTTGTTTACAGAAGCCTTTAGTTTGTTTTCGGTAGACTTGTTCTTGTTTACAGTAACGTTTCGCTTGTTTTCGGTAGACTTATTCTTGTTTACAGTAACGTTTCGCTTGTTTTCGGTAGACTTATTCTTGTTTACAGTAACGTTTCGCTTGTTTTCGGTAGACTTATTCTTGTTTACAGTAACGTTTCCCTTGTTTTCGGTAGCATTATTCTTATTTCCAGCAGCCATCTTTGCGTCTGCCTGTTTCTGAAGCTGTTCATTACGTGCTCGCCACGCCTTAACCTCGTCCTTTACATGGTCGTGACAACACTTTACTTTTTCTTTGAGGCCTCGGAAGAATATTTGTCGCGTCGCAGAATTATACGTAACGTCCACCTGATAGTGCTGACGGAGGGTGGCGAGGAAGGTGTGTTTGGCGCCCAGTTTCTGTCGTTGAAACTTACGAGGCACCTTCACGTTCCAACGAACCACTTCACTTTCAGGATCTACTGCCTCGTGATCGGCGGCCGTGGCAGTCTGATCCTCGGTTACAGCGGACACCAGCTCGTCGCTGGCACCTTGTAACGCAGTGAGCACGGGCTCACCACCGATCGCATCGAGTACACCCGTCTTCGTGTTGGCCGCAGGTTCCTCCTCTGCCTCGGTTGCAGGGAGGTCGTGTTCGGGTGCGTGTGCTTCCTCGGTTTCGGTTTTCAACGTGAAAGTTAACGGATAAAAAGAAGACACATTCAACGCAACGTGAATCTTATCGAGGCTTTGACTATCGTTTTGGAAACACTCAATCAGATGCTTGAGGTTCACCGCCTTTTTTCGGATCGTTTTTTTACCCCACTTCATTTTCATCCTCGTATAACAATCCGTGTTCAGTTCTCGTATTTTTTCAATATCGACCTTCAAGCTACAAGCCGAGTACTCGTATATCGCATCGGAAACCTTTTGTCGACGTTTATGACTAAGGTGAACCTTCATCACGGGGCATAACGATCGCTTCTTGAACCACAACCACGTCTGCACCTGCTCGGCGAGCACGTGGACGTCCGTCACGGTCTTGTGTGCTGGTAGGCGCACAGAGCACGAGATTCCAGTTTTAACAAACATAATTCTTACTATATATTTGCAGTGCTTGATTCACCACTAAGGCGAGAATATAGGGGTAGTGTATAAACGTAGTAGGTCCAAGCTGTAATGTAGGTCCAAGCTGTTGCTGTACTGAGGCGCTGATTGGTCGCTGCCTCAGTACTGAGGCGCTGATTGGTCGCTGTCTCAGTACTGAGGCGCTGATTGGTGGCTGTTGCAGTACTAAGGCGCTGATTGGTAGCTGCAAGATCCAACCTCTGCCAAAGTAGTAGTGGAACAGTACTATTTCTACGTTCTATCTGTTTCCCAATTTTCATCGTGCTTATTTATATTTTTTCATTCTAAGTCACAGCAACTCTTTCCTCTTTACTTAACTTTAATCCTCACTTTGACCTTTCCCTTTCCTCATTCATCATCATTCTTGTTACCTTTCCCTTTCCTCCCTGTTCGAACTTTTACCTCCAATTCAATTAGCATTTTAAAATTTATTTTTCCACTTTAAGCACGTGTACGTATTTTTAGGTTTGCCTACTTACCTACGTACATGCACTGAAGATACTCAAGAATGCTGCGTAATAATACTGTACACACACACACACACACACACACACACACACACACACACACACACACACACACACACACACACACACACACTGACCATTATATTGTGAGAGAATGTGGCGTCTTCATTCTTTTGTTTTTACACTACTCCTCCTCCTCCTCCTCCTCCTCCTCCTCCTCCTCCTCCTCCTCCTCCTCCTCCTCCTCCTCCTCCTCCTCCTAATCTTGCTGTGGTCTGGCAGGAACATCATCGTTTGTAAGAATATCAAGTGACAACAGTGAGCTAGTTCATGTGTGTGTGTGTGTGTGTGTGTGTGTGTGTGTGTGTTTGTTTGGTGGAAGGTATGAGACGTGTTAGTATTGAATTTGTCTTTATTTTCTTTTTCTTTTCATGACAATATCTAGTAGTAGTAGTAGTAGTAGTAGTAGTAGTAGTAGTAGTAGTAGTAGTAGTAAGAAGAGTAGTAATGATAACAATAACAACAGCAACTTGGCGTCTCCTTCCTTCCCTTCCCTCCCTCCCTCCCTCCCTCTCTTCCTCCCTCCCTCCCTCCTTCCCTCCCTTCCTTCCTTCCTTCGTTCGGTGTCTTGTGAATCTTGGTCTCAGATAAAGTCGTGAAGGAACTGCAAAGTGTGTCGACCCTAATTTTTATTACGTAATGAAAGTCTGCACTCACTCACTCACTCACTCACTCACTCACTCATGCACTCACTCACTCACTCACTCACGCACTCACTCACGCACTCACTCACTCACTCACGCACTCACTCACTCTCATTCATTCATGCATTCCTTCACCTCACACTAAACTCATACTCACTCACTATACTGTTCTGAAGAGTATTCCTTCACCTCACACTAATTTTACTGTAAATTGGAATATCAAAAAGTTTTATTGAAGTCATTTTTCACGTATCTGTGATGGTAAGGAATTTTTGATTTTGTGGTCCGAAAATGTCCACCAGAATTGAGGTCGAATATGTTTTTGCCATTTTACTACGAAACTATTACTCTTACAGGAAAAAGGATTATAAACAAAGTTATGCAGCTTGAAAAAATCTATCGATTGATGTCAACACATTTCCAATATCTATTATACCTTTGGAGAAAAGTTAATTATTGTGAACAAAATTAATGTTTTCTTTTTTCAATTCTTACATCTATACATATGTTCCAATTCCATATCACTATAGCTCAAAAGAACGGGCGTGTCCTGCTCTTTCTTTTATATTCTATACTCTTTTTACGTAAACCTCTTAGTTTTCGAGTTATTTCAAAATACATGATTTCTGCCAAAAAATCTTAGGTGGTACCCTTGGAAATTTCATGAAAATTTCCACACCTC
>JAPQNM010000016.1:6698085-6700940 GCA_029783475.1 Metacarcinus magister
CGTCCTCGCATCCTCCTGGCCTCGCTCCTCGGTCCTGCGCTCCTCAGACACACCGTCTCCTCCTCCTCCTCGGCGTCCTCCGTCCGTCCTCCCGCTCCTGCCTCCTCCTCCTCCTCACTCCTCCTCCTCCTCCTTACCTGTCGCAATCTTTCCCTTCCTTTCCTTCTTCCTTCATTTCCTTCGTCCTCTTACTCTCTTCATTATTTCCTCCATGTTATTTGTCTTCCTCCTCCTCCTCCTCCTCCTCCTCCTCCTCCTCCTCCTCCTCCTCCTCCTCCTAAATCAATTAATATTTATTTTTATCATTAATATTTATTTTTATCATTAATATGTATCATTATATATTTTTTATCATTATATTATATTTTTTATCATTAATATTTATTTTATCATTAATATTTATTTTTATCATTATATTTATTTTATCATTAATATTTTTTTATCATTATATTATTTTTATCATTAATATTTTATTTTTATCATTAATATATTATTTTTATCATTAATATTTATTTCTATCATTAATATATTTATTTTTTATCATGAATATTTATTTTTGTTTGTTTTATCATTAATATTATTTTTTATCCTTCAGTTTATTTTTATTATCACTTAATATTTATTTTTATCATGCAATATTATTTTTATCATTAATATATATTTTATCATTAAATATTTGATTTTTTGTCATTATTCTTTATTTTCATCATTTCTATTTATGTTTTATATACAATTTGTATCAGTATTATTATTTTTATCATAATATATATTTATTTATCATTAATATTATTTTATCATTAAGGATATTTATATTTATCATTTATATTATTTTATCACTTATATTTACTTTTTATTATTATCATTATATTTATTTTTATCATTATATTTATTTCCTGTATCATTATATTATTTTTATCATTAATATGTATTTTTATCATTTACTAAGTTTATGTTATTTTAAATCCATCTGTTACTTTATATTTTCTGATTATTAACTTTTATGTTTATTATTAATACTTTCGTTTTATCAGTCACTATTTATTTTATATCGATTAAATTTATTTTATCATTACATTATTTATTTTTATATCCTTATATATGTATTTTTATCATTAATATTTATTTTCATCATCATTATATTTTTTATGCATTAATATTATTTTTTATCATTCGCTAAGAAAAATTGAATAAAATCATAATTGTGTTTAAAAAATCGTATAAAATCGAACACATTAGAAAAAGACCTCGTCAGTTAGGAAGGGTTAATACTGGCAATAGCAGTTATGGTTTAAGGCAACACACCTGCCATTGACGACCCGGGGATGGGAGGGGACGGGCACCGAACGAAGGATGCTAGGGGATTTCAGATGTGAAATGTTCAAGATAATCGAAACGGATATCGACGATAAATATCAATACAGAAGTATTACATTATCTTTTGATTGATCAAATATAACAAGAGAGAACGATCAGTCTTTTAAGATTACATTGGTAAAAGATTCACATCAAACAAAGCCAGCACGAATTCTTTTGTCAAATCGGATCGTTAACAAAAGTTTGGAACTGCTTGTGGATTACTCCCTGCCCGCGCAATGTCGTCGACCGGTGTACAACAATAGTACGTTTCAAAAAGAGGACTTGACAAATATTTAGAATCTATCCCAACCTAAAAGACTATCCGGTTAACCGTAGACAACTTTGAGTGGAGTTCACCGTGAGTAACCTAACTTACGAAATGTCGATTCAAAGGGGGGACGGTCGCTAGAGGTGGGGCCTGCACATAAAATCGCTGTGCCAGGAAGATGGTAAGTAGTGGTAGTGACAAATGTGACAGTATGGTGTCTTGGTTGGCCTTGATCCCTTTCCCCTGCCAGCGCAATGGCTGGGGAGAGAGCCATGTTCACCCTTACTATCCTGTATCCTTCAGCCTCTAGATAATACGTGTAGTCTCGACAAACACCGCGTAATGCCAGCAGGCCTGTTGCTGTTTGTTCTGGCTGTGCGCTATGGTGGGTCCTATGTGTTCCTGCCTCACTTCTCCTTCGATTCCTCCTCCTTCTCCTCCCCATCCCTGGGCAGCCAAAGGCTGGTTATTTGCAATTACTGTGGATTAAAATTTCAGTCTTTTTTTTATTTCTTTTATTTCAGGAGTATAAATTCTAATTTTTTTGTGGGTTTTACTATTTTTCTCAGGGCCTAGAAGTGGATTCAATTTGTTTTGTTGTGTTTTTATATGAAATGTATTGAATTGATGAGAGTCGGGAATTGGGTGGTGGTGGTGGTATTAGGCTGTGGGTGGGTAGTAGCTAGTATGTAGTAGTAGTAGTAGTGTGAGTAGGTGATATGTGGAATACGCAAAAAAAAAGACTGTGCTGCTAGAACTCACGGGTGACTACTGGGACTAAATATGGGGACGTGGGCTTAAGAATAGAAAATAATAAACTAATAACAAATAGACTATGAATACTAACGTATGTGGTAACAATAATGGATACAAGTGATGTTTTTTAGATAATGCATTGGTTTTGAAAAAATTCAAAGGAAACAATTTGATAATGCTATAACAGTTCAGAAAGAGAGAGGCGTAGAGAGAGAGACGAGTACGAGAGGAGGCTAGGGATACACGAGAGGCTGATGGGCTCTGTCTGGATAGTGGGTGTGGATTTTCGTGTGTCTTTCTACTCCGCCATCCTTTGTTTTCCTGTAACTTCTCCTATGGTTTTTCAACTCTTCAGCCTCTAACGACACTCTATCTTTTTTTCTTTATAAAGGCCATGTCGTTGACTTGCCATTTTGATGTAGTATGTTTTAGTCGTTCTTTCTCTGTCTTCTGACTGTGTGATTGCGTAAAAAGA
>JAPQNM010000016.1:6703540-6733540 GCA_029783475.1 Metacarcinus magister
CATTCAGCCTTTACACCGGAACTCAGTTGAAAGCATCATGTACAAAATATGAAGTCTGTTGACATGATACTTATTGAAATCAGATCTTGATGACTATTAACTGATCTTCAACAGGCATCTCTCTGTCTTCTTAGTGAAGATAGTATATGAAGGAGAGTTGGAGCTAATCACACTGAGTGCCAAGCATCTCAACCTTTCCACAGCCTGTGTTGCAGGCATTATAAAGCATTATAAAGTGCCGGCTTCCCTGGTGCCAACACACCCTGACATTATCACTGCTGCACCTTACTAGCTTGCAGTGTTCAGTCACTGGTGTCCACCTCTTCGGTGCTGTTCCAATGTTCATTAAATGAACATTGATCGTTTTAAAGTGAGCATTCATCTCTCCTTTACATACAAGATTATGCATTAACCTTAAATTGTCCAACTGTAATATTAGTTATATTATATTTTTAATCATTAAATTAGTTCCATTAAATGGATGACACCTGCCAGCCCACCCTGGCTAGGTAACCACCACCACACCCACACACCCACACACCCATGGGCGGCCTGACATCATCTAGATGAATAGACATGAAGACAACAGCAAAGTCAAAAAATACTCAAGCATCTAAATAGACTAATCTTAACCTGCAAGCAGAGACAGCGCTGTGCCAATGGAACAAGGATGCACAGGTCACAAAAAAGAAAAGCAAAACATGTTAATGCACAATCACTACATAGTAATATCTAACTTTTAATTAGAGTAGAATTACATTTCTTCAAGCATGACCGACCCATCAACCCGTCACCAAACCAAGACAATGACACCAATACACCTTTGTTCCTTGCTTGTGTTGCAGCTACAGTGTCTTCCTCCAGCATGGCGTGTGGAGGCATAGCCTTTGTAGCTGCATCACAAACATCTTCAACTGTAGCTTAACATTGCCGGAATCCAGTAACATTCACTTTCCAAAGTAAACATATGGGATAGGGAACCTTACAGGGCACACCTTGGCACCATTAAACACACAAAAGTGTCATCAATTCATGTATCTTGGGTTGGCAAGCCACTGTCCTGATGGTATCATGGAGTCAAGCACCTCAACCTTCCCCTTACTCTTGACTCTTTATACAAATAGATCATTACCAATTGTTCAGTTGTGAAGGAAGTCTTATTACCTTGCTAGTATTGATTACTGTAACTCTTTATACCACTTCAGTAAGTAGTATACAATGCACTGCAACTGTTGGTTCCGACATTTCATCACCTGAGATCAAAATCCAAAGTAGTGTTTATAATAAGAGAAGGGGAAGCAGGTGCTTTACACTGCATTGCACCATCAGCTCATTACTGTACTTGAGCCATGCTGGGCCCGGGCCCTGCCTTCAGTTGTCTTCACATGTGTTCATAACGGTTGCACATCACACATGTGCCCTTGAAAAAGCATGAAAGTGTCATTCACCAGTTATTCTTTGAAGCCCTTCATCATCACAAGCAGAAATTCCCACCCAGAGTGGATCAACACTCAACTTCTTGCCTAAAACAAATGGCTGCACATGTTTCCTGTTGTGAGTGTAATTGACAATCATCGTGGAAGTGACACTATCATGCCTTAAGTCTTTTAAACTATCTGGTTCATCTGGTTCTGTTGGAGGCAGACCTTAGAGTGGTACTGCTCAGGCAAGATTTTTTAAACACCACTTGCTGGTACGTACATACGTACATGGAGTTAGTTTTCATTGAGTTCTGAATCAAGTTGGCTGCTCCACCAATACATGATTGGAATGAAACTGTTTTAAGTGATAGTTCAAAAATCTAGCCAAGAATAGTTCACACACATTGAAAGGGCAGTACTTAATAATAACCATAATTATATTAATAAAAGATAAAGTTACATCTTCTGAGATGCACTTACAACTAAATAGTATAATTGTTGGAAAGTGGAGGTGAAGGGAGACAAACATGTATGGAGGAGAGTGTATTCCAGACTAGTTATACTGTTGCTGCTTCAGGGGAAGTGAGGAAGCCGTGTACCGTGTAAGCCAGTAGTGGTGCAAGCTATCTACTCTCTGATTGGAGGGAGAGTATTATGGATGAGGCACTGATTGGTGAGTGAGTCAGATGTCTGATCCTGGATACCGTTCCTCCAATCAGTGAGTGGATTGGCTTGCATTACCACTATTGGCTAGTACTCGTATAGCACGCCAGCACCACGGATCAGATACCTTGAAGAAGCAATAGTGAAATTAATTAGGAATAAACTCACTTCTCTACAATCTCCTTTCACCTCCACTTCCCAACTTGCCAAAATGTCAGTGTCTTTGGGGGACTTTCAATTCAATTTCTTCTTATATTGAGTTTCACCAAAATAATGTAGTATGCCATTACAATACAATCTCATTCATAACTTGAAATTAATGGAAAAAACAATGGGTTTTTGCATGTAACTACTATGAAAGAAACTTTATATGTACTCAAACAATTTAGAAGAAAAAGGATACTAATACATTTACAAAGTTCCCCTGCGTTAATTAAGTCACCTGTCTCTTGGCATACAATTGCAACACTGTACAACTTGTGTGCGGTCAACTGTGCTCCATTAAGTGCCATGCTCAGTCACACCTTCCTACAACAACTACAATTAGTCAGCCGTCACCAAATCCATTCACTTCTTGAACCATCTTTATCCAGTATCACACAGGAAATATTAAGTGAACAAACAAAATCACACCAACAACTTTCACAAACAAAAACATAAAGCTACGTTTACACTCATCAACGATTAGGTTGGACTCAAGAGACAGACAGGTTACTATTGGCTCCGTCCTGAGACAGACAGGCTACTATTGGCTCCGTCCTCTGCAACACAAGAGGACGGAGCCAATAGTATCCTGTCTGTCTCTTGAGTCCAACCTAATCGTTGATGAGTGTAACCGTAGCTTAAGTATATAACAACTTAACAAATGAATGAGGTTTCAAACAAGGGTGTGAGATGGCCACAAGTACTAGTGTTGGAGCACAGGACACACTCAGCTGCTGTACAGTATAGGAGAACCAAGGCTCCAGCACAGTGGCCAAGGGTACACATGCCCCACACATGGGTATATATAAGGGCACCCAGCTCAAGCCCTTGTGTAGGGGACCAGCAGGAACCCTTAGGGACCAGCAAGAACCCTTAGGGACCAGCAGGGACCCTTGGAAACCAGCAGGAGTGGCTACAAGCAGACCACTATCACCTACCGCCACTGACCCATATATTTAGACACTCTTCACTAGTGCGAGATAAGACATACAAATGCTCCAGAGGGATTGATGGTCTTAATAATAGACATACATTCAAATTTAGCACCACGGGTTAATAAATGTTACCAGTTTAATACAGGTTGACTATCAATAATCCGGCATGAGCAAACAGTTAATTCTGGGTACAGCGCCATCAAAACAAACATAAATAAAACAGTGATGCGCCAACTCAGGAAATTTGAAACTGCGCTCTGAAATTCATGCCGGAAAACTGATGGAACCGGGATATTGATTGCCGGATTATTGATAGGCAACCTGTTTAATTAATAGATGAAAAAGACTTCAGGTGATTTGACTGAATTATATATACGTCAACTTTTCAAGCCGTAAAAATAACTTAATTGTGACATAAGGTAAGTAAGTATTAATGCATTGAAAAAAAAAACATCATATATTATAAAAAAAGGCGGCTTATACTTACGAACTAAATCAACACTTAATCATTGCATAAAAACAAATATAATCGATCCCTCTACTTTTAATCAGGGCTTTATATAGCACCTAGAAGCATCAGCATCTATTGCATGCAACTCTAAGTGTGACTAAATATTGGGCAAGTGTGGTGGGCGGGTCTTGGGTCTTGTATACTACCAAGCTAAGACTACGGGAGTGTGTGAGGGAGGGTTAGGTTAGGTTAGGTTAGGTTAGGTTAGCCTCCTCCCTCCCTCCCTCCAGCACTCCTCTCCAACATGAGACCAGATAGCCAGCACTAGCCAGCACCAGCACACTATAGCCTGTAGGAAGCCTATTGGATCCCTTTAGCTTATTAGGGGAAAATGAGCTTTAGTCAATTAGTTCATGAATATCTAAAGCTCAGTATCACGCTACATACATCCTGTTTGCCATAATGTGTCACTCAAATTATATAAATACAGTTCTTATAATTCACCCATTAAAAGTCGATGCTAATAAGATTACGAGAGGAAAGAGGAAATTAATATGTATCTATTTTGAAAGGGAAATGGGAAGACGGGGAAAGTATACGGCAAGATCGGCAGTTTTAGTTACTTTTCAGGGAAGAAAGAATACTGATCCAGCCGTATAAACACACATGGGTTAAGCCTCTCTTGTATGTGTCCGTACATATGTATGTATGTACCCACTGTGTATTATAAAGGACAAGGAAGACCAGACCATACCAAACCAAAAGGTCGTTAAGGTTGAGTTTGTTATATTTAGATAAAGAAACTCAACCTTACTTAAAGAATGGAAAATTAACATAACACTGCAAAAAGCAAATGAAGACCGTCTTAAAAACTCTTGAATATTTTTGGACATTAACTTGTGTCTATAGTTTGTGCAGCTTCAAGAATAATTATTACATTCTTCATTTGTGCATCTTTACATTCACTGGAATATGTATTTTCTTTTGAGACAGACAGACAGGGAGGGAGGGTTGTGCAGTGCAATAGAAAGTAGAAAGTAGAAAGTAGTAGTAGAAGTAGAAGTAGAAGTAGAAGTGCAGGTTGGTGCGGTCCTCCTATCCAAATAAACAGTCACCACCACCTTACTCCTGTTTGGTGGCTGTCACAGTGTCCAGGCCCATCTGTGCCAAGGCTCGGAGGGCAGTAAGGCAAGCCTGAAACACAACAACAACAATAAGGTTTGACAAAGAAAAAATGCACCTAACCCGGGCTACTAATGGGTGGAGGCTGACCATCTAAGGCCTCCATTAAGCCTCCCAGCGCCACGGGTAAAGGATTTTAAAAAATAACTATTCAGATTATCTTCCTTGGCCTGAAACAACACTATGAAAAAGGTTTTATAGCTAAAAACTGGACCTATTCAGATTATCTTTCTAGGCATGAAAACAACACCAGCAAAAGGTTTTACAAGGAAAAAATGGACCTATTAAAAACTGGACCTATTCAGATTATTTTCCTTGGTCTGAAACACCACCATTAATAAGGTTTTACAATTCAAAACTGAACCTATTCACATTATTTTCATTGTCATGAAATATTGAATGAATCAAATTTTATATTTGGCATAATACCAAAAGCTATTCAGATTATTTTCAATGCATCAAATCATTTAGTGTTTACTCATAATACCAGAAGCAAACAGTGTTTACCTGATCATGGGAGTCATCAATGGTGGGCCCAGCACCGTGGGAGACGTGGGGAGGGTTGGTGGAGAGAGACACCAGACTCAAGTACTCACTCTTGTTGCCCTGACGAGGAGAAAAAAATATATATATAAAATAAAATAAAATAATTAAATAAATAAATAGAAAAAAAAAAAATAATAATATCAACCTTTATTACAGCCATAAGTCATACATTTACAGTCAGAGAAATACAAAATAATAAAAAAAAACCTAATGTTTAATATTAATCATAATAATAATAACCTTGATTACAACCATAAGTCATATATATACATTTACAGTAAAAGAAATACAAAATAATAATAATAAAAAAACCTTAACTAAAAACCTAATATCTAATGCGTAATTGTATTGAAAAAGTAGTATATATATATATATATATATATATATATATATATATATATATATATATATATATATATATATATATATATATATATATATATATTTACATACAAGGTTCTTATCCTTATAAAGGGTTGGTAGCCAAGACAAGTTTGCTCACCTTAGGAAAGTCTGTAAACTGAACTTGCAGGCCCAGGATCTGCGCCAAATACATCAACTGGTCCTTGGGTCGCACGGCTTGGGTGGTGGTCACAGTATTCTGAAAAAACCATCAACATCACCATTCATAGCACCACCTGCCCACCTGTTTGATATACGTGTGTGTTCCTCAGTTATCAGAAAGTGAGAGACAGGTAGGTGAAGGAATAGAAAGAGAGTTAAACAGATAAATGGAGAGAGAGTGATAGAGATAGATAGATAGATAGTGTAATGTCACACTCCTGGCCAACAAAATGGCCGGTCCGTGATTTGCAACCAAGGGAAAAACACTCACCACACTACCGGGCGAGACGATGAGAACAATAGTCTCACAAGTTTACTGGTGCGACGGAGGGAGAGGTAGACTGTACATTAAAACGACACAGGTCACTGGAAAACTAGACACCCTTGACCTCTCTCCTCCTCTTTGACACAACAGGAAAAGAAATACCACAGCAGTAGGGTGTGACACACTGCTACCAGGTTCGACACGAGGCCACCAATTCTCACTGCAGTGGACCTCGATAGTTTATATCGCCACAACTCTGAGATGCAGAGGTTTGGCTTCTGGCGGAAGGGCTAAGTAGCCGCGACCGCTCTCGAGAATGGTATTCCTAGAGAAATAACACAACCTCAATGAAGACCTCGAAGTGTTTGGAGCTTTTACACTTCTCAGGCTGTGAAGGCCTGTAAACCCCCAGCAGAGGAGGAATTCCACCCTCATATAACTGAGTACTGGCGTCCTTCCTCTTCCTGCCACTGCTGGGGCCAGAAACGTTCTGTCAAAGCGTTGCCGTCTTACTTTGTCCGACGCGAACACTATTACTTAGCGTAAGCCAATGGATGTGTGTGTATGTGTGTATTGGGCAGGAGGCAAAGTAGACGAAGCTCAACGCTGGGCACATTTCTGTACTAATACATGTCTCACAGCTCCCAGAAACCACAACAAAACCAAGAAACACGACCCTTAGCTAAGCCACCACCAACACGGTATTGTGGCATGTAATTGACTAGCTAAACTGTACAGAAAGACAACGATGAGAACCGAACCCTCTGTACCGAGGCAACAGAGGAACTGAGGAACACTCTCCTCCCCGCCGGCTGCTGGTGGCACCAGCCAAGCCCGCCACAAGAGGGATCTCTACACTACACTATCCTCCCCTTCGAAAGAAAGGCTCAAAGGATGCCCAAAGAGGCCCGCTACCGAACTGAGCAAATGGGTAACACAAATAACACCCACAAAGGGACAAAAACATGACAATAGCCAAAAATGCAAAAGAAAATTATAACGGGGCTCACGAAACACAATGCCCAGAGCAAAAAGGGCACAACACAACCCTCACCCCATCCATCTCAAGGTCACACAACCCATACGGGCCTCACCATACACACTACTCCCTCAAAATGACATCTATCCCCTAGGAACTAGTCACAAGAGAGAGAGAGAGAGAGAGAGAGAGAGAGAGAGAGAGACGCATCTAAGTACAAACCTGATTAACCATAGCTTGCTGCTGCTGCTGTTGCTGTTGTACTTGTTGTTGCTGCTGCTGCTGCTGCTGCTGCTGCTGCTGCTGTTGCTGTTGCTGCTGCTGCTGCTGCTGCTGCTGCTGCTGCTGCTGCTGCTGCTGCTGCTGCTGCTGCTGCTGCTGCTGTTGCTGTTGTTGTTGTTGGTTTGGTACAAGTTGTTGTTGAACTTGTGGTTGGGGAGGAGGCTGCTGTGATTGCTGAATTTGAGGTGGGGGGGGAGGGGGTTGCTGAGTGGGTGGCTGTTGTTGTTGTTGCTGTTGCTGTTGTTGTTGTTGTTGTTGTTGTTGTTGTTGTTGTTGTTGCTGTTGCTGTTGCTGTTGCTGTTGTTGTTGTTGTTGTTGTTGTTGTTGTTGTGGTGGTGGTGGTGGTGGATGGGTCTGCTGTGGTGGAGATGGATGCGGACCCTGATGGATGGTAAGATTACATTACATTACATTACATTACATTACTTAAAATAAAATTACATTGAATTATTATATTATATTACGATTACTTAATTAAGATTATTTATGGTGGAATACAACTACAATTAATTTTCTAAGGATTACATACATTTGTTCTGCGAAAGATGGAATTATTCTATTTATCTAATAATATGTAATTGTTTTGACATAGATTACATAATATTATATTGATATTGTGCAAGACAGTAAACTTCTTCTTCTCCTCCTTCTTCTCCTCCTCCTTCTCCTTCTCCTCAAAAAAGGTCAAAAAACGCCGAGCGAACGAGAGCAGCAACGACGTCGTAGTTGCTCCGTGTAATGCCACCGCTGATCCAAATACTAATGCCACTGCTGATCCACATATTAAAGTTTGTTATGTAAATGCTCGCAGCATCAGAAATAAATTCACAGACCTCGAAGCTCTCGCGGCGATGGATCAGTACCACATCATAGGAGTCACAGAATCATGGTTAGATACGTCGAACAGAGATTACATTGCAGAATTTCAGTTACCTGGTTATACAATCTTTAGCTGTGAAAGAGAGAACAAAATTGGCGGTGGTGTAATCCTATATATTCACAGCTCGCTCCATCCGATCTCCATTAAAACAGAACCCATCAACGGTATTGACACAGTTTTTATCGAATTAAAGAGTAACTCAAGTAGAAAAATACTCGGATTGATTTACAGACCACCGGGGCGCACCGCTGAAATTGACCGTTTACTATTCGAATCAATCTCCGAAACAATTAGTCAATGCGAGACAATTATTATGGGTGATTTTAATTTGCCAGTAACGAGATGGGGAAATCCGTTACGATCTCATACAGGACACGACCTGTACACGAACTTATTAGAGAGCGAATTACATCAACACGTTCACGAACCGACGCGAGACTTAAATACCCTTGATCTCATTCTTTCAACAAGTAAAGATTTAGTCAGTAACGTAAATGTCGGCCCAGTTTTCAGTTCTAGTGACCATCGAATAATCACGTTCAATTTGAAAATTAAGGAAATAAAAGTAAAAGACAGTAAGGAGAAGGTACCAAATTATCAAAGGGCGAATTTCATCAGAATGCGATCAATTCTAGAAGACACTGACTGGAGTGAACTGTTGTCAGAGTCAGATATGATAAGTCATGGGAGGCCTTTACCACAAAACTGAATGAAGTTATAAGCGTATGTGTACCGTATCGATACAGACGTTCAGCAAGGAAGAACAAACCAAAATGGTGGAACGAAGAGATAAAAAACAGCCTCACTCTCAAAAAACATGCGTACAATAAGTACATATTAACTAAAAGCCAAGATGATAAAGTAGAGTTTGACAGAATTCGTCGCGATACTAAGAGATTGATAAAGCGTAGCAAGAAAAACCTGGAAGAATATATAGCGGAATCATGTAAATCAAATCCTAAAGAATTTTATAGTTTTGTTAAGAGTAAAAAAGCCCTTACCTGCAATATCGGTCCACTTACTAAAGGACATGGAAATCACACAAATGACGAAAACGAAATGGCTACAATCCTTAATAACTTTTTTGCATCCGTATTTACAGAAGAGGATTGTTCATCGTTTCAGCCACTTGAGATTAGAGGGACCGTAAACTTCTTAAATGATATACTCATAGTAGAAAATGACGTTTTGCAAAAAATCAATAAGATGAAAACAAACAAAACCCCTGGACCAGATAAAATTTCCCCAAGAATCTTGAAAGAGGTCAAGCACCAGATCAGTAAACCGCTTACAATCTTATTCAATAAATCCTTAAGAGATGGTAAAGTTCCATCAGATTGGAAACGTGCAAATGTAACACCAATCTTCAAAAAGGGGGGACAAGTCACAACCCGGAAATTATAGGCCAATCAGTCTGACATCAGTTGTATGTAAATTAATGGAGACAATCATTCGTGACAATGTGGTGAAATTCCTTGAAGACAACGATATAATAAAACCATCACAACATGGTTTTCGTAATAAACGTTCATGCTTAACTAACTTATTAGACTTCTTCCACAATGTTTTTGACGCGTACGATGAAAGCAGAGCAGTAGATGTCATATATCTGGATTTTCAAAAGGCTTTTGATAAAGTACCTCATCAACGATTGCTTAATAAACTAATGACTCATGGTATCTCTGGTAGCATTTACAATTGGCTTCTGGACTGGCTCTCTGAACGTAAGCAGAGAGTAGTCTTAAACGGTGTCTCCTCTCAATGGTTAAACGTTAAAAGTGGCGTACCACAAGGCTCAGTGCTTGGTCCTGTCTTATTTTTGATATATGTTAATGACATAGATGATGGGATCACTTGCAAAATATCGAAATTCGCTGACGATACGAAAATTCTCAGCAAAGTAACTACGACAATTGACAGAGAAGTCTTACAATCAGACCTAGATCGACTAACGTCTTGGGCCAATAAATGGCAAATGAAATTTAACGTTGAAAAATGCAAGGTACTACACATCGGAAGAAATAATGATCACGTTCAGTACTCAATGAATGGTAAATCACTTTCTACAGTAAATAAAGAAAAAGATCTGGGAATCACAATATCAAACGATTTAAAACCCAGTCAACATTGTTCAGAGGTAGTTAAAACTGCTAACAGATTGGTCGGCTTTATTGGGCGTACTTTCGAAAATAAATCAGAAAAAGTCATATTAAAACTGCATAATTCACTAGTACGACCCCATCTTGAGTATTGCGTACAGTTTTGGTCCCCATATTACAGAAAGGACATTGACAAACTGGAAAGAGTCCAGCGAAGAATAACAAAAATGATTCCAAGGCTGAAAAATAAACCTTATGAAGAAAGACTTAAAGAACTAAACTTATTCAGCCTAGAAAAACGAAGGATGCGAGGGGATTTAATTGAAATGTTCAAGATAATCAAAGGATTCGATAATATCAATGTAGAAGATTACATTACTTTTGATCGATCAAATATAACAAGACGACGTCATTCTTTTAAGATTACTGGTAAAAGATTCACATCAAACGAAGCCAAGCACTTCTTTTTCAATCGGATCGTTAATGTTTGGAACTCCCTGCCCGCCAATATCGTCGACAGTAAAACAATTACTACGTTCAAAAATAGACTTGACAAATATTTAGAAGCCAATCCACAACTAAAATACTATCCGTTAACGTAGCAAACTTTGAGTAAGTTCATCCTGATGTACCTAATTTACGAAATGTCGATTCAAAAGACGTCGCTAGTGACCTGACATCGCTTGCCAGGAAGTAGTGGTAGCAGTAGTGGTAGTGACAGTATGGTCTTGGTTGGCCTTCCTTTCCCTGCCAGCCATGGCTGGGGAGAGAAGCCTTCACCCTTACTATCCTGTATCCTACACTCTAGAGTAGATAGTGTAGTCTCACAAACAGCCTCGTAAGGGCCAGCAGGCCTGTTGTTGTTTGTTCTTCCTATGTGTTCCTATGTGTTCCTCCTCCTCCTCCTCCTCCTCCTCCTCCTCCTCCTCCTCCTCCTCCTCCTCCTCCTCCTCCTCCTCCTCCTCCTCCTCCTCCTCCTCCTCCTCCTCCTCCTCCTCCTTCAACGGATATACTTGGGATTCTTAATAAATATCTCTAATCCTTTTAATTTCTTCTCTCTCCTTTCTATCATACATAAATAATAAGAAAGAAAGAAAGGAAAAAAATTATATAATCCCCACAAAGTAGATAACTATAGACCATATAATTGTGTTGGGTTAACATGACACACACACACACACCTCTCTCTCTCTCTCTCTCTATTTTTCTCTCTCTCTCTCTCTCTCTCTCTCTCTCTCTCTCTCTCTCTCTCTCTCTCTCTCTCTCTCTCTCTCTCTCTCTCTCTCTCTCTATCTCTCTCTCTCTCTATCTCTCTCTCTCTATCTCTCTCTCTCTATCTCTCTCTCTCTATCTCTCTCTCTCTATCTCTCTCTCTCTATCTCTCTCTCTCTATCTCTCTCTCTCTATCTCTCTCATCAAACCATTAGCATCTTCAAAAGGTGAAAAGTTGATCAAGATATTGTACAAACTCTGGAACTCTCTTCCTTTGTCTGTTTTTCCACCTGCCTATGACTTAAACTCTTTCAAAAGAGGAGTGTCAACACACCTCTAATGCTAACTGGACCTCCAACCCTTGCCCTCTTTACAAGGTCTGGCCACAAGCAGGAATTTTTTTCTTCTTTTTTACGTATTTTTATTGTCCCTTAGCCAGTACACTTTAAAAAAAAATTGCTTAAGAAACAACTGTACGAGACTTGCCTGTAGGGAGCCTTGAGGTGTTTGTGGAAGACTCTGTTTCACCATGGCTTCTGCTGTCGGGGAGTTTCCAGACTTGAGTAATTCCTTGGCTATGGTTGCCGTGGCCTGCATGTTAACCATTGGACCAACGCTCACCACCCCCATACCTGTGCACACACACACATACCAAAACAATCAACACCTCAATACATACAAGCCCCCAAAAAATAAATAAATAAATAAAATAAATAAATAAATAAATAAATATAAATAAATAAATAAATAAATAAAATAAAATAAATAAAATAAATAAATTACCTTCCCCCCAAAAAAGTTTACTTCCCCACCCAATTCTTTTTTTACTAACAATCAATGTAGACAATCTGGTGAAAAGGCAAATGCACACTGTCCACCCACAAGCTAAAAAAAGGTTAACAGTCACGTAATGTTCAGTTTCCCAAGTTCCTGATATACAGTGATTAGACTGTAATACAATCATTTTTTTCTTCTACATCACAAACCGTTGGCGCCAGGAGGCTTTATGGAGGCTAAGATGGACTGCCTTTTGCCTGGTATTTGGCGTAGGTTTAGATCTTTTATACTGACGCCTCGAATGTTTACGTTCTCTATACAATACATTACAGTTTGCCTTCCAATATTCCGGTTCCATCAGTTTTCCGGCATGAATTTCAGAGCACAGTTTCAAATTTCCTGGGTTTGCGCATAATTTTTTTTTCAGGAGGCACTGTTTTTGTTTATGTTTTGATGGCACTGTTTGCTCATGCCGGATTATTGATAGTCAACCTGTACATAAGAACAGGCACTCACCTTGAGGTTGTACTTGTTGAAAGCCATGGAGAGCTGAACCATCTGGCATCATGATAAGTCCAGGTACCAGCTGCCTGCCTCCTCCCACTGCAGGTCCTCCCATCTGTCCTAAGGTGTTCACACTCCCTACTACTGCTGCATCAGACCCTCGCTGCTCCCCTCCATCCTCCAGGAAAGTCACCTGTAATTCACAAGAGCAGAGTACTGTGAGGTTATTGATGACATGCATTATATGGTTAAAGCACATTAGTACCAAAGTGAAACGGTGAGGGAGTGTTATTAAGGCAGTGGTTCCCAAACTTATTCATCTTGTTACCCAATTTAGGCGTGCTACCCCATCCACAAAATGTTGTCAATATTGATGTATATGGCTATATTAAAACACTAGATATATTTTTTATGGCTATATTAAAACACTAGATATATTTTCTTTTGTCACCCCTCCACTACCCCCGAAAAACTGTTATATTACCCTCAGTTTGGGAACCACTGAATTAAGGCAACACTAATATAACAATATCATTGGTCGTTCAATATTCTTATCATCATCAGGTAGCCAAGAAAATACTCACTTTTCTGGTTTTGTCCGAGTCTGAATTAGCACCATCAGTCTTGATTGCAGACTTCCCAGGCTGAGGTTGGGGACGAGAGTAACCTAACAACTGCAACATATTCTCTGCCGCTGCTCTCTTAGCCAGCTTTTTGTTGGGTCCACTTCCTTGGGCATTCTGAGTCCCCACTGTTACCTGCAGAACATACATACACCTTGATAGATACACACACACACACACACACACACACACACACACACACACACACACACACACACAGATACAGATACAGGACAAAACGAGTATAGCTCAGGCTGTGTATACTTCAACTAGCTAAATGAACACACACATACACACACACACATATGAGGAAACATTAAAAGAAATGCATCTAACAACACTGAAAGAAAGAAGAGAAAGAAGAGACTTAATCACAATACATAAATTGATGAACAACCTCGAGGAAACAGATAGGAAAGACCTAATATTGGGGCTAGAAATTTGAGAGGACAAGAAAAATTAGCAAAAAGGAACTTGCTTGAAAGATACAAAAAAAAGTACAGTTTTCCCCAAAGAAGTATAGATAGATGGAAGATAGAATGAAAGTTATGTGCAGTGTTGTTTAATCTGAAGCCGAGTCTCTCACCTGCATGATAAATTCCCTTCTCCTTGGCACTCCACGCTCTGCCAACAAGGTGTACACTGGTTCCTTCTCCTTCTTGGCTTGTTGGATCTGGATGAGGCGTGAGATGGGGTTGATGCCTTGCCCATACTCTAGGGCTGCTTTCTGCTCCTTTCATAGTGGGAAAAGAACATCAAAGAGTCATAAATGTGGGCTTAACAAATGTTCATGCATGCAGAAATTCGTCAACAGTAGAATCTTATATAAGTATCTATGAGTTTGGGAGCTACGCAAGCATGGAGGGATGGAAGGAAAAACAAGAGAGAGATAGAGATGTGAAAGGCAGGTGTGTCGTAGGATCAGATTAGGGACAGTATTCTCCTGCCGACACTGAACATATGGATCAGACAGAGACTTGGACGTAGAATAGGACACAAAAAAAGTTAAGAGTACATACTGTGGAAATGAATTATATATCTGAGAGGAGCATGTGGGAGGGTAAGAGCAATGAAAGCCTGTATGAAAGGTGTGGTGGCGTGGGACTGAGTGAAAATGTAGTTAAGTGTAGCGTAGAGGAATGAGTGAAGAGAAATACAGGTTGCCAATCAATATTTCGGTTCCATCAGGTTTCCGGCATGAATTTCAGAGCAGTTTCAAATTTCCTGAGTTGGCGCATCACTGTTTTCAGGAGGCACTGTTTAGGTTTAGGTTTTGAGGGCGCTGTACAAAGAAATAACTGTTTGTTCATGCCGGATTATTGATGGTGAACCTGTACATTGAAGTGTTTTGGTCATATAAAGAGAAAGAAGAAAGAATAGTTTGTGAAGGAAGTATATGTGAATGAAACTGAGGATCGTAGGAGTAGAGGAAGGCTAGTTGTAGGATGGAAGGATATATTGAGGGTCCTAGGAGGAGAGGAAGGCTAGTTGTAGGATGGAAGGATATATTGAGAGTCCTAGGAGGAGAGGAAGGCCAGTTGTAGGATGGAAGGATATATTGAGGGTCCTAGGAGGAGAGGAAGGCTAGTTGTAGGATGGAAGGATATATTGAGAGTCCTAGGAGGAGAGGAAGGCTAGTTGTAGGATGGAAGGATATATTGAGGGTCCTAGTAGTAGAGGAAGGCTAGTTGTAGGATGGAAGGATATATTGAGGGTCCTAGTAGTAGAGGAAGGCTAGTTGTAGGATGGAAGGATATATTGAGGGTCCTAGGAGGAGAGGAAGGCTAGTTGTAGGATGGAAGGATATATTGAGGGTCCTAGTAGTAGAGGAAGGCTAGTTGTAGGATGGAAGGATATATTGAGGGTCCTAGGAGGAGAGGAAGGCTAGTTGTAGGATGGAAGGATATATTGAGAGTCCTAGGAGGAGAGGAAGGCTAGTTGTAGGATGGAAGGATATATTGAGGATCCTAGGAGGAGAGGAAGGCCAGTTGTAGGATGGAAGGATATATTGAGGGTCCTAGGAGGAGGGGGAAGGCCAGTTGTAGGATGGAAGGATATATTGAGGGTCCTAGGAGTAGAGGAAGGCCAGTTGTAGGATGGAAGGATATATTGAGGGTCCTAGGAGGAGGGGGAAGGCCAGTTGTAGGATGGAAGGATATATTGAGGGTCCTAGGAGTAGAGGAAGGACAGTTGTAGGATGGAAGGATATATTGAGGGTCCTAGGAGGAGAGGAAGGCTAGTTGTAGGATGGAAGGATATATAGAGGATTGTAGGAGTAGAGGAAGAAATGCCAGTTGTAGGATGGAAGGATAGATTGAGGATCCAAGGAGGAGAGGAAGGATAGTTTCTTTCCTATATCATTAACTGTTGGCGCCAGTAGGCTTATAGAGGCACAGATGGACTTGCCTCGCCTGTTATTTGGCGTAGGTTTTCAGATTTTTTCTAGTGACGCCTCAAATGTTTACGTTCTCTCTTGAATATGTTGAGAACGTGTGAGGCTAATTGCTACTACAGCCTCAGATGCATATAACGTTGTAAGTCCTGTCTGAGGACAGTATGGCAGCAATTTGGGTAGTGTTTGGCCAGTTGTAGGATGGAAGGATAGGGTGAAGGAGTACATGCATGAAAGAGTTGTGGATAGATGGGTAGGGATTGAACTAGCAAGGAGGGAGTGTGTGGATAGGGATAGATAGTGGAAATTATACCATTTTATCTTATATACAGTATTTTTTTATACACCCAGGAGTCATATTAGATCCATGTTGCATGCATATAATTATGTCTGCTGGCCAGGTACAGGATAAAAAAAAATTAAATAATATATAATATATATATATATATATATATATATATATATATATATATATATATATATATATATATATATAAATTTCATATATCATGCAAGCCAGTTGACAGTGTCTTCTAATCACTAATCACTAATCACTAATCACTGCTGATGTACCTGTGAACTAAAATAACACACTTTAATTAACAACACTTTTTAGTGCGTGAGATAAAGGAATTAATTAAAGATAATGATATAAAGAAATTAAAGATAATGAGAAAAAAGAAATTAAAGATAGTGGGGGAGAAATAGATATGGATTAACTAAAGGAGAAAAAAAAGAGATCAAAGATAGTGAAAGAGAAATATATATATATATATATATATATATATATATATATATATATATATATATATATATATATATATATATATATATATATATATAGAGAGAGAGAGAGAGAGAGAGAGAGAGAGAGAGAGAGAGAGAGAGAGAGAGAGAGAGAGAGAGAGAGAGATAATAGTAATTAAAGTGTGATAAAATAAAGTAGAAAAATAATAGGTATTTTCTAGCAAGTATTTTATTTTATTTACTTTTTTTTTATTTTTACAAATATATAAAAAATTATCTGAACTCTTAATCAATGAACTAAAATAACAATACATTTTAGTTATATTTATTTATTCTTTTTATTTTTGAAAATATTAAAAAAAACGAATTGAGATCGAAAATTAAGATTAAAAAAAATAATAAATTAATAAAAAAATAATACAAAATAAATAACAATAATAATGATCAATAAATGAATAAAAATAAATGTATCAAACCAGAATAAAGGTCACATTGAAGAAAAAAATAAATAAATAAATAAATAGTTAAAAAAAAAGTAATAGAAAATAATAATAAAAAATAAATAAATAAATAAAAATAAATAAATAAATAAAAAAACAACAAAATAAACATAATAAAGGTCACATTGGAATACTTACTTCTTGACCCACCTTGATGAGGTTTCGGCTTTTCTTCTTAGTGGTTGGTTTGCGTTTAATCCGAACCATGGTGGTGGGGGGGAGGGCAGGCAGCTTACGCAGCTCATCCAACATCAACTCTGCAGCTCTCTTCTTGCTCACCTGACAAACATTTATTTCATCTATTTATTTATTTATTTATTATTATTATTATTATTATTATTATTATTACTATTATTTATTTTTTATATATATACATGACAAGGAACAAAAAATATATAAATCCTCAAAATCTTGGGTGAAAGTTTCTTAAAAAAAAAAAAATAATTGCAACCTTAATGAAGTCAAAGTTCAAAACCAAAAACAACAAACCCGCACCTTTTTGCCGGTTCCTTCCCCTTCGGTCCGGTACTCCCCCACCATACACACAGTGACGAAGGTCCGGACGTGTGGTGGTCCGGACTCTCTCACAACCTCAAAAGTCACCATTAAGTTTCTCTTGAGTGCAATTTCATGAACCAGGGAAATAGGAGACTTCAAATCTGCATTCGGGTCCAAGTCCGATAAATCTGTAATGATAAAACGATAACAATAAAAAGTACATCACATTAATATCAAAAATAATTACCATTCTGTTTTGTTATGAAAGGAAATTACTGTCACTCAATAAAATATGATGCTTGTCACTACAGAATACAGTTAACTTCTTGAATTAATTACTTAGAATTATTGTGTTTTTCAAGAGTGATTAATAATGATAATATTGCTCTGCCTACCCGACACACACACACACACACACACACACACACACACACACACACACACACACACACACACAGACTGATACAAATACACAAGATGATTCCACACAAAATACTTATAAAATTATTTGGGAAAAAAAAGTACTTGTCTACCCTGTATAAGTGTAAGTACTAATATATTATACACTCTTGGCTGATAAAACCTTCACATTATTATTCATCTATTTTGTATCTGACAGCAAGGAAGGAAGGAAGGAAGGAAGGAAGGAAGGAAGGAAGGAGGAAGGAAGGAAGGAAGGAAGATTATGCATTGAAAAAAAAATAATAAAATAAAAAAAGAGCTGAGAAAACACACAAAAAATTCAATGCATAACTAACACCGTAAACATTGAGCCTCACATGGTATTAAAAATTCAGTGAGTTTGGCAGTGGGTTGTCCCTCACCTCCCTGGGTGCACGTGGCAGCATTCTCCGGCATGGGCAGTGTCTTCATCAGCTTCAAGGCTTTGGACGCAGCATTGTGCTTGGCTTGCTGGGCTGTCGTCCCTTCACCAATGAACTCCCGTGAACCAACTCGAAGTGTTACGAAGAAGATCGGGTACAGTGGAGGCCGGCCGTAATATTTCTGTGTATATACAAAACATATAAATAAATAAATAAATATATACTGTGCTCCCTCCATTTTTGAGTGAATTTTCTCACACACACACCCATCCACACACACACACCCATCAACACCACCACCCACACACACCCACACATACACACACACACACACCCATCAACACCACCCCCCACACACACCCACACATACACACACACACACCCATCAACACCACCACCCACACACACCCACACATACACACCCACGCCCACACACCTGATTGTACATGGCCCTTATGTTGGGTGGCATATTGAAGTAAGGGTGAGGTGGGCGTGGAGTCTCCATAAAGGTGTAAATAGCTGCCTCTCCTCTCTTCATGGCCAGTGCATTCAACTCTACAGTGGGCGTGAGTTTAGCTGTTCAGGAAGAAACACAATTACAATTACAATAACAACAACACACACACACACACACATACACACACACACGCACACACACACACACACACACACACACACACACAGTAAAACAATTTAATTATTCTTTAAACTAACTACATATAAGAATCATTTCTAATCAAAAACACCTACTTTTTCCTCACCTTTCAGCTTATATTTAGTACACAAGTCTAGCCTATATTTTTGTAGATTTTCATTTGTGTGTCAAAAAAATAAAAAAAATAAATAAATAAATAAAAATAAATAAATAAATAAAAAAACACCGCTCACTCTGTTTGTTTTGGCGCTGTGTCTTGGGTGGAGGATGTTTGAACTGTGTCTTCTCCAAGGATATCGCTGCGGCGGAGTGCTGTGCTTTCTTGATGCTGGGGCCGGACGCTGTGTACTCCTCACTCTCCCCAAGACGCAGAGTGACAGTGAATGTTTTCTTGTGGGCCGGACCCTTCTCATCCGTTAGGCAGTACTGGTGTTGAATCTGAAACACATTAATATAAACATAATCAACATTCATTTAGCTAACACTTCCAATGGTTTTCCAAAATGACTTTCTACAGTATCTATTTTTTTCGGTTTAAACGTTTATACATGTAGTAAATATAAATATCCCTTTTAAAGATGGTTAAGGTAGGTAAGATTAAGTACATATTTAAGGGTTCCGGGAAACATAGATTATCTTTTCATAACTTGAATCCAAATAGTGATACAGTACCTACCTTCTAACATGAATTTCATAGGGAAACTTGCAACCTTAATATCAACTCTAATGTTAATAATAATAACAATAATTAATACACACCTTATTATACCTCGCCAGTTCATTAATGAGACACATAGGAGTTTTTTCTTTACTTGAGGCCGACGGATCATTGCTTAACGACACCACCACACCATTAAGAGGAGAGTTAGAAGCGCTATTCACATTGACTCCATTCACAGCAGGACCGAGACCCACTACCACACCATTGCTGTTAATCATGTCTTGCTGTGGCTGTGTTGGCTGCTGCTGCTGCTGTTGCTGTGGCGGCTGCTGTTGTTGTTGTTGTAGAGGTTGTTGTTGTTGTTGTTGTGGGTGCTGCATAGCTTGTGTCATAGGCTGTTGATGGACCTGTCAGGAGGAAAAATATATATTAATTTTTTTTCTCTATACATTCCTAGCTTGGTTTTATGGATTTCCCTTTAACGGATATCGGAAACAGTGGTGCCAGGTTTCCCAGCGACGCAAGGCACACACACGCACACGCACACGCACGCACACACACACACACACACACACACACACACTCTCTATACTATCTAATTTGATCTCAGTTTCTATGAGGACTCGTTTACCTGTGCGTGATGTGGAGGCGGTTGTTGCTGTTGCTGTTGCTGTTGCTGCTGTGGATGCTGCTGATGCTGCTGATGATGATGTTGTTGGTGCTGCTGATGGTGCTGTTGTTGGTGCTGATGCTGAGGTTGTTGCTGTTGTTGTTGTTGTTGTTGTTGTTGGTGACTATTGTTAGGTGAAGCGCCCATTCCTCCCGGCCCAGTACTACCCATACCTCCTATCTATGGGTAATAATAATAATAATAATAATAATAATAGTAATAAAGTACAACACAAATTAACAATGAGCTTTAGTCTCATGGGAGATCACATTCGTTAGGTTAGGTTAGGTGAGGTTAGGATAGTATTAACCTCGGGAGATGACGCTAATGTTATCTCCATATTATCCATTGATTTACATTACACGATATTCTGCAACCTGAACCCTATCTGACATATAAGTACAGTTGACTCTCAATTTAACGGACTTCACATGTAACTGGCGGACAATGTACCCAGATCAAAGAAAGTCCGGTAGGTGGCGGGCGCGTAGGTAGAAGTCCATAAGGATTAACCAAGCAACAGACTTTTCACACTAACGGACAGGGTTCCCTCAGCATTAGTCCGTTGAATTGAGGGTCGACTGTATATGACATGATATTCTACAACCTTCATTCTATCTAACATGAAAGTATATTATCTCCATATTATTCCAAAGTTGCTGTATAATTGTACTTACTTGGTGCGGCGCGGAGTGATGCATGACAGAGTGTGGAGGATGGGTCATGTGAGGAGGACCTGTCACCCCTGCTGCGGCCTGGAGGTGACCTGGCCCATGGTGACCCCCATGCGGACCCCCATGCGGACCACTACTACTATTACCACTGTGGATGCCCATGTGTGGCCCTGAGTGTGGGCCAGCATGGGTGTGAGGGCCGGAGTGTGGACCAGAATGTGGACCAGAGTGTGGGTTAGTGTGTGGGTTAGAGTGAGGGATTAGTGTGAGGGTTAGAGTGTGGGTTAGTGTGTGGGTTAGAGTGTGGGTTGGAGTGAGGGTTTGAGTGTGGGTTAGTATGTGGGATTAGAGTGTGGGTTAGAGTGAGGGTTAGTGTGGTGTGGTCCATGATGTGGTCCATGGGTAGGGTGTGGGCCATGGGTAGGGTGTGTTTGTGCTGGGTGGTAGTGGGAGTGTGGTGGACCGGTGTGTGGTGGTGGTCCGGTAGGGGGTGGTTGTGGTGGTCCGGTGGGGTGGTGTGGTGGTGGTGGTGGTGGGTGGTGGTGTGGGTGTGGGTGTGGGTGGTGTGGGTGGTGGTACTGGGTGTGGGTGTGGGTGTGGGTGGTGAGGGTGTGGTGGTCAGGGCCTACGCCAGACTCGGGGTGACTCATTGCTTGTGTCATGACTGCCATCCCACCAGTGGGTGCCATCATGGGCGCCATGCTCACCAGGCCTGGGGGGCGAAAAGATAGATATGTATTAAAATGTGGGTAACCAAAAAAAATAATAAATAAATAAATCATTAAATAAAATAATAAAATAATAAACCAATAAATAAATAACAAATACTAGAACAACACTAACAGAATAACACTCAAACTATGGACTTCCAAGCCTATAAAAAAAAAACACAAAAATTAACACATGAGGAAAGAAATAACACCAAAAAAATAACAAAAATTAACACATGAGTATAATAATTTTTAAAAATGCAAACCTAACTTAACTTAACCTAACCTAACCTAACCTAACCTAACTTAACCTAGTGCTTACCCTGCATGGATACAGGTGGTGGTTGGCATGGATACTTAACTTAATTTAACTTAACTTAACTTAACTTAACCTAACCTAACCTAGTGCTTACCCTGCATGGATACAGGTGGTGGTTGTGTCATGGAGACCATCATGGGGGGTCGCTGCTGATGGGGCGGCACCAGGCTAGGCTGAGCCATGCGCATGGGGACCTGCGCCATCCTGGAAGATAATTAAATTTACTTCAGGAAAATACCGATGGAAAATTAACATAGAACAAGAAGTTTACAAATCCCCTCTATGTTAGAAGGAATAGTTGACAGACACTCTCATTTCCTCTTCAATACCACCAATTAATTCCTTTTCATAGTTCTTTTTTTTTTATAATTAATTCACTTATGGAAAATACCGATGGAAAATTAACATAAAATAAGCTAGTTATGACTGATGGGACCTGCTGCAGCCTGTAATATAATTCACTTTTTATTTACATTAAAAGGGTACTGGCTAAAGGACAACAAAAAACGTTAAAAAAAATCCTGCTTGTTGCCAGACCCTGTAAAGAGGACAGTAGGAGAGATACAACACGTGTCTAACTTTTAGGTAATATAATATAAGAAGCTATTATAACCAAACCTAACTGAACCAGACCATACCTAACCAAACCTAACATAGCCAAACCTAACATAACCTAATGTAAGCTGTATCCTCATAGTGCTCGGTTATAGATACGGCACGTGCCTAACTTTTGGGTTTACTTTGTACAATTTCGCCCTCTGAGAGCACAGCTAAGGTGGGCCTCCGCTGTGTCCAGGCAACTTTGCTTCCTGGTTGTTCCGCCTATCCATTAGCGAGTTGGGTGCAGTGTTGGGGTATCCTGGTGTTGGGGGTTCATTCAGTATTGTGTTGAGCCATCTGTCCAGTTGGTGCTTGAAGGAGTCCATCGTAACACTAGCCAGACAGCTCCTGGATTGCCTTCGGGACAGCATTGAAGAGACGAGCCACATATTTTGTGAAGCTGTTATTGGTGACTGTATTCATCCTTTGTGTAGTAGCCTCCGTTCTTTTGATGTACCACAGTCATCCCTTCCTGGTGTGGTTTTTCATCAGCCCCACGTCAGGTACAAGTCCTTCTAGGGTCTTCCAAACATAGATCACCAGGTAGCGCTCTCGTCTTCTCTGGAGGGAGTAAAGATGAAGCTCTTTCAGGTGCTCCCAGTAGTTAAGATGTTGGAGACCCCATATCTTGCTTGTGAGAGTCCTGTGTAGGGCCTCTAGTTTGATGATGTCCCCGGTCTGTAGACTACACATTAAATGACAATACCTTAGGAAGGTCATATAGTGTGAGGGACTTAGGAGTTCAAATAAGCAGTGACTTGCGCCCCAGGGAACAGTGTATTATAGCTAGAAATAGGACCAACAAGATACTGGGATTTATTAGTAGGTGTGTGACAAATAGGAGTTCTGAGGTCATTCTGAGGTTGTATTTAGCGCTAGTAAGACCCCACCTAGATTATGCAGCTCAGTTTTGGTCCCCTTATTATAGGAAGGATATATAGGCTCCGTGGAGGCAGTCCAGAGAAGAATGACCAAGATGATTCATGGGGCTGAGAAATTTACCCTACAAAGATAGGTTAAAACGTCTTAATCTCCACTCCCTAGAGAGAAGGAGGGCAAGAGGGGATATGATGAGATTTTCAAATGGGTAAAAGGAATTAATAAGGAAAACATTGATCAGGTTTTAGAATTTAGTAGTCAGGATAGGACACGTGGAAATGGGTACAAGCTAGAAAAACTTAGATTCAGGACAGACATAGGTAGATATTGGTTCACAAACAGAGTGGTGAACGATTGGAATAGGCTGAGTAGACACGTAGTTAGTGCCGAGTCAATAAGTAGCTTTAAAAGATGGTTGGATCAGAGTATGGATAGGGATGACAGGTGGGATGGCTAAATATTGGATTATTCCAAGGGTGGGGGACAAGGAGCTGCCTCGTGTAGGTCATCAACTGGCCTCTTGCAATCTCCTCATTTCTTATGTTCTTATGAGTCCAAAGCTGGCAGCAGTATTCTAGCCTTGGGAGGACTAGTGCCTTCCACAGTGTCACCATACAGGTTATATCTCTCGTATGGAAGGTCCTGAGCATCCACCATGTAAGCTTGCTGGCAATGTTTGTGATGTGGCTGATGTGGTGAGAGAAGGTTCCATCAGAGCACATCATCACTCCCAGGTCTCACACCTGTTCTTTTGATGAGATTTCTTCCTCATTGACCTGGTAGTTGGTGTTTTCCTTGATGTCCTCCTGGGAGCCATATCTCATCAAAAGCTTATAGAACCGAACCTAACCGAGCCAAACTGTACCTAACCAAACCTAACATAACTTGAAAGTTGCTTTACCAGGTAAATAATTAGGCACAGGCCGTACAAATAGCGGATTATTTGGTAAAATTTTACATCTTCAGCAGAATGCACCTGGATATAAATAACACTTTTTGTATAGATTTTGATCCATTTTGAATGATTGACATTCATTTCCGTCGCAAATGCATATATAATAAGATATCCTCATCACCCCAACAAGCATAAGAACATAAGAACATAAGAATATAAGGAAGCTACAAAAGGCCCGGAGGCATGCGCTAGGTAGTTCCTGTTAATCCTATACCCCCTTATTACCTACACCCACCTCTCATCACCATCCATGAAGTCGTCAAGTCTTCTCTTAAAACTCCCTATTGTCTGTGCACTAACTACCTGCTGACTGAGTCTGTTCCAATCATCTACCACCCTATTTGTAAACCAATGTCTGCCTATTTCTTTATTAAATCTACATTTTTCTAGTTTGAATCCGTTATTTCTTGTTCTATCCTGACTACTGATCATAAGAACTTTTCCTACCTATCTTATTAAAACCCTTCTAACACTTAAATACTTCAATCAGATCTCCCCTTACTCTACGTCACTCCAGTGAGTGCAATTTCAAAAGCTTTAGTCTCCTTTCATAGCTAAAATTACGAATCCCATTTATCTACAATTAGCTCCCAGAGGTCAACACCTGGAGACCAGAGGACACAGTCTGAAGCTGATGAAACCACGTCACAGGACCACCAAGAGGAATAACTTTTTCAACGCATGAATCGTGAATAAATGGAACAGTCTCACTGAATGGGTAGTAAACAGTGCCAGTATAAATGTGTTTAAAAATAGATACGACCAGTTTGAGACTGATAGAAAAATGAGAAGAGGCACCTCTTATGAGCTTTGACTCTCTTGCCTCTTTACTATCACTAAGGTAAGCAATCACTAAGGTAAGCATTCACTAAGGTAAGCAATCACTAAGGTAAGCAATATCATTTTTGTCATCCTTCTCTGCACTGACTCTAACAAGATTATATCCATTCTATAATACTTGGACCAAAACTGTACTGCATAGTCGAGGTGAGGTCTGACTAACGCTAAATACAACTTCAAAATAACCTCAGCACTTCTACTTTTAATACTTCTAGTAATGAATCCTAACAACCTATTAGCCTTATTTCTAGCCTCAATACATTGTTTTCTGGGACGGAGGTCTGAGCTAACCTGAACACCCAAATCCCTCTCACATTCTGACCTATTCAGCATTACCCTGTTTATATTGTACCTGTTTTGAGGATTTTCCCGCCAAAGTTACCAATATTCATTACCCTTCACTTGTCATGATTAAAATCCATCTGCCACTCAACCACCCACTCGTTTAACCTATCTAAGTCCCCCTGCAAGTCTTTTACATCAGACTCTGATCTAATAATCCTACCTATCTTAGAATCATCACCAAATTTACTACTATCACTACTAATCCCATTGTCTAAGTCGTTAATGTATATTATGAATAATAATGACCCTAATACAGATCCCTGTGGCACTCCACTTGTTACCCCCCACCCCGCCCCCCCCTTAAACTTGGAACCATTAATTGTAACTCTTTGCTGTCTGTTGCTATGGACCTGTGGGAATGTGGGGTTCTTGGGGGGAGGGAGACAAAATACAATGATTTACGCTAAGAATAGGGTGCTAGAATTACTAACATAACCTAACAATGACCTATTGACGAACGTGCAGTGCATTGACGGTCACAAAACCTGGCGTATGGCTACGAAAAAAATGGCGTCTGCACCTCGCCCAACTCCCGATTTTTGGGGTATTTCTGGATATTAAGTCCGCCTCCCCGATTCCCCACCAACCCCCCCTATCCCTTCAAACAAGCTTGGGGGCCCGTGGGGAATCGGGTTTTTTTTGGGGGGATGAAAAATAAGCGAAATATGGGCCTTCAAAAATCTAAGAAAATTTCGAATTTCCCTAACCTAACCTAACCTAGCATAACTTAACCTAACCTAATCTAGCCGGGGGGGCGCAGCCTCCATGGACCCCCACGCTAGGACATTAACTTAACCTAACCTAGCGGCACGAGTGGCTTCACGAGTGGCAGCGCGATTAGAGGGTTCAGTTTTATAGGTATCATGAAATCCTTATATGCCGCTGCCCACAAATCCCAGTCATAAACAATAGAAAATCATTTCAATGTTTACTTTTGACTGCTGCAGAGCTCGCTGGACTTACAAACTGTTGAATTTCGCCACACTCTCGAGTGCTATTACGGCCACACTAGAAGCGGGCACCTCATTTTTTTACGTTTACGGCACGATTACCGAGTCTTCTACATGATACGTGAGTTTCGTGTTTGTACGTGACACGGACATAATATCCAGAATTTCCGCCGTACCAATAGGGATGACAACGGGGTATGGCTGCCGTATCAGTAAGCACTTCGTTTAATTAACGTTCAGGTAAGGTGAGAAAAATTACAGGTGTAATACAATTATTCCTAACATTAACCACAGTAGAACAATATCTATTATAATACCATAATTCCAGATATAATGAATAAATACCAAATCCAAAGATATATTACCTAAATCAACACACTCGTTTAGTTAATTAAACCCAAACCTTAATAATAATAACCACTCAACAAGAACTGAACCTAATAAGAGAGACTAACCAGCCATTAACCATGTCAATTAATAACCCAAAACACACATTACAATTATAATCAAACAGCCTCAAAATGACTTATTATTATATTTTATCTTATTGCAGACGACACAAATACTCGTTCCCTTATCTTACACTACCTTCCCCTTACCTTACACTTGTAGCCTCTCACTTCACGTCAACCCACAGGAATAATGGAGGAATACTTAAGGTTGAAGTGAAATCAGAGGCGTGAGGGGATAATAATGAGTGGAGGAACGTATATAGCAAACAGAGACGGGATTTCCTACAAGCTAAAGTTAGTGTGCGGCCATGCTGGGTGCGGGGCTAGCCTGGCCGTGGGGCGGAGCGGCCTTTATTTATGCATTTATTTATGTTATTAGGCATTTATTTATGTTATTTTATGTGTGAGAAATTATTTTATCATGTTGTTATGTACTGTCGATGGTTGAAAGAGCTTAGATGTAATGTTTTAGTGATACTTTTATACGGGATTATTTTAGGCACTTTTATTTATGGGTTTATTTCAGTTATTAAGCATTTATTTATGTTGTTTTATAGTTGATAGATTGTTATATTGTGTTATTATTAATTGTTGGTGGTTGAAAGGACTAAGATGTAATGTTATAGTGATATACGGGATTATTTATCTTTTTATTTATTTATTGGTTATTTATCGGTTTAGCATAATTATGATTGGTTATTTCTATAGGTCCAAGTTTATATTATTGATATTATTTTATGTGTTCTTAATATAGTGTGGAAATATAAGCATTGAATGATAAAAAAAATAAATAAAAAAATAGAAAGGGTATAAACAGAAAACGTAAATATTTTTTGGGAAGCTAATGTATTTTGGGAAAATTCTTATAATTTTAATATATATTTGTTATGATGATAATTTATTTCTTATAGGTGAAGGAAGGAAAAGTTTGGCATGACCAAATTAAATAGCTTACCTAAATGACCTTTCCTTAGTAGGCATACACTAGTAAATACGGAAATATTACATTCCAGATAGGCCTAAAATTATACCACAGAGCAACCTGTTGAATTAGGAAAGTGAAAAGTGTGTGTGTGTGTGTGTGTGTGTGTGTGTGTGTGTGTGTGTGTGTGTGTGTGTGTGTGTGTGTGTGTGTGCGAAAGAATGAAAAGAAGAAAATTATAATGAAAACCTTTTCTTCCACGTACAGTCCTTCACATTATGTATTATCAAATCAAAAAAAAAGTCGAAAGCTGAAGTTATTTGTTTAAGTCAGTGCTCAAAAACTTTCTTACTAAACTACGCACACACACACACGCGCGCGCACACAAACACACACACACACACACACACACACACACACACACACACACACACACACACACACACACACACACACACACACACACACAAATGAAGTCAAGAATGTTCTCACGTTTGCAGCAAAAAATTAATTAAAAAAAAAAAATCTTGAATCGGGTTGAATGTATTGTGAACAGAATTAAGGTGATATATTTTTCAGCACAGATAAAAAAAAAGTTACAACAAGACTAGGAAAAATAACTAAGATTCCTAATGATGGGTACGAGAGCAAAATTTCACGCCAAAAGGTGTTGACAATTCATACCGTTACATATGCACCTGTCTTATGGCCCGTTACAAACCTACCCTCTCAAGATGTTGGTGTGATGTGATAAAACTACCCCCGTTAACCGGCTACACCTGCTTGTCTCACCTGCACTCCACACACACACCACCCGGCACCCTCACACGGCTAACACACTCGACTCTATCCTCTACACAACTACTACATGTAAGTTAAATCTATACACTTCCTTGGGTTATATTCTAGCCTTTCGTTCTCAGATATTAAAAAAATCATGTAGGTTCTCTTGCTTTAAATACTATTGTCTTATCTACATGTTGCTAGCTTGGACTACCTGCCGTTATAAACACACACACACACACACACACACACACACACACACACACACACACACACACCCTGGATCTGCTATATATGTTCTAGTCCTTATGAAAATGGAATACAAGAATACAGTAAATACATCTATTCTTAAAAAAAAAATATCCACAGACGGGTTAACATACTGTATTCATGACATCCGCAAAAATGTTAACGGATTGGTGCAAATATTACTGTATTCCTGTACCCGCAGCTGCTGTCTGTAATGTCAACACGTGGACTCGCTCAGCTTAATACATAATACACAACAGCGCTAATACTCCCTATAATTCTCCCTTCATAACGGTGCTTCTAGATCAAACCTCCTACTTATTAACCAGTTAGTTAGTTAATGTAAAAAGGAGTAAGTGCCAGACATCTAAGGTGATATGGCGCTATGTTAATCTAAAAGGTAGACGGTATAGTAGAGGTGATGGTAAGGCAAATTATGGGAAGGAAAAGAGCAATAAGTTATAGTCAAAGGATTAGATCAAATGAAGGATGTGTATTTGTTGTAGGAAGGAAATTAAGTTATCTAAGTGGAATTGTTGTGATTATTTCAGAATATCATTAAGGCAGGGTATAGGGGAGATGTTGAGATAGACGAGTTAAGTGAGGGAAAGCTGTAGCTCGTGTAGCAGTGTAACAAGGACAGAAAAGCAGAATGTGGGGTACAGAGGAGGGGGTATCCTGCTTATTAGTCATTCAGAGGGAGTGATTGCCGCTACGCTACGCCCTGACAACCGGATTGGGTGCGGTTCATTCAGTTCAGTTCTCCTCTCAGTCCAGTCCTGACACAC
>JAPQNM010000016.1:6738540-6743540 GCA_029783475.1 Metacarcinus magister
TCTTTATCTAGGAAATGAAAAGCCATTGTGTCCCCTCAAATTTCTAGCCTCTCCTTATCTTCTTAATTGTAGGTCTTTTCTATCTGTTTCCTCGAGGTTGTTCATCAATTTATATATTTCTAGCCTCTCCTTTTCTTCTATCTTTCAGTGTTATTAGATGCATTTCTTTTAATCTTTCCTCATATGCGTGTGTGTGTGTGTGTGTGTGTGTGTGTGTGTGTGTGTTCATTGTAGTTACGTGTTTCTTTCCACACACACACAGACGCCTGGAGTGCTGGACAGACTGATGCAAGACTATGTAATGCCACTCAGAGAATACGACTGGGTGGACGCGTTTAGGAAGCTGATGAGTTCTATTAGAAACTATGTGGCACCAGAAGGCAAAGAACCTAAGTCTGGGAACGTGGTAAGTCCTTCTCAAACACACACTACAAGGGAAGCGAGGAAGAAATGTAGCTATGTGGGGGTTTTTTCTTAATTTTATTCAATCTTTTTATATTTTTTTTTGGGGGGGTGTAGGGGAAGGGAAGAAGGGCTGTTTTTATTTGGGTGGGGAGGGGAAAAGGGAGGAAAGGAGGTATGTTTTTCTTTTTTGGGGGGAAGGGAAGGGAGGAAGAGATATATGGTTCTATTTTTTAGTATATTTATTTATTTTTCTTACATTAAAAGGGTACTGGCTAAGGGACAACAAATAACGTTAAAAAAAACAAAATCCCGCTTATAGCCAGACCCAGTACGTCAGGTAAGAAGGAATTAGGAGACAGTGTGGCGAGCAAACTTGTATATAGAAAACATTATAATTCCTTACACGATGACAGACATATATATATATATATATATATATATATATATATATATATATATATATATATATATATATATATATATATATAAGGTAATACTGATTGCTGTGGACCATTTGGGAGAGTGTAGAAAGTGGTGGTACAGAGTAGAGGGTAGAGGGTAGAGGGTAGAGTGTTGGGTAGATGCATGGAACTAACAGTAATAATAATAATGATAATAATAATAATAATGATAATAATAATAATAATAATGATAATAATAATAGATTTAGTCGGTGTGTGTGTGTGGGTGATGCATAGGTTAGGTGAGTCATGTTGTTGGGAGACTAACTAACTAACTGGTGAGTGAGATATTGAATTGTAGTGATATTATTACACTTTATAATCAGCTCGTGTTGTCCTGTTATGGAATACTATCTGTTTCTTTTCTTTTCTTTTCTTTTTCCGTATTCAATTATATATATATATATATATATATATATATATATATATATATATATATATATATATTTTTTTTTAGCGGAATTCAAACAAACTCATTCGATACTTAATTAAAGAAACAATTCCAAGGTGTATTGCGTAAGATTGTCAGGATAATATTTTTCTTCTTTTTTTCGTAATCAATTTTTCATTATTTTTTTTTCTTACGGAACATAAACAAACTTATTCAATACTTATAGAGTCAGTTCTCAAAAATTGCGATACACTAACCATTTTATCCACTGGAGTAATTTGGTTCCAACTAATATAATTGATAGTTAGGTGCGCGTGCAAGATTACAGTGCCAAGTAACAATGCCAGGGGATAGTGCCAGGGCTTGGAACAGCACTCCATTTTTTCCTCTCTCCCTTCCCTTCCTTCCCTTCCTCCCTTTCCTTCCCTTTCCTTCCCTCCCTCCCTCCCTTTCCTTCATTCTCTTAATAACAATCTCTTTCATTTTCTTCTTCTTGTGCTTTTTCTACATCCTTCTCCTCCTCTTATTATTATTATTCCTCCTCCTCCTCCTCCTCCTCCTCCTCATTCATTGCGTGTTGGCGTAAAGTGGAAATGATAAGTAAACGTAATCCGTGGCGTTTCCCGAACCTCCCTTCACTCAGCCTCTCTCTTCCGACAGGCACAAGAACGAGCTGCTCTAGTGATGAGGAAGATGGTGGTCAGAGCTGCCCACTTCGTTGACTCCCTCTTGGGCTAGACACACACACACACACCCCTCCACACACACACACACACACACACACACACACACACACACACACACACACCCACGCACCTTACCCAACACCTTACAAGTCCACCCTACTTTCCTTTGCATTTTACAGTTCCCGTTTCAGTCCTGGTTAACACTATCTTATACCCATAAATTACTCTCTGCCCGGTACCCGCTCTACCCTCACCCGCCCTACCCTCATCCACCTTACCCTCATCCTCCTTGGCACGTCTCTTTCTATTATTATAAATTGTTGGATGACGCAAATCTCCTTTCCTTCCTCTTGTTAACTTTTTTTTTTCACATGGACAATTTCAAAATGCACGCAAATTTGTAGTAATTCATTTATTTATAGATAACGAATGTCGTATATTTGACGGACACTTATTGTTACAACACGTCTCTTGTCTTGTTAAGTAATGCAAACAGTGTCAGGCCAGCATGCATGTAATACAGTATAATACAGTACAGTACAGTATAGTGCAGTACAGTATACTCTCCCAGATGGTCCTTGGCACACACACACACACACACACACACATACCACACCTTGCCTTGCCTTGCCTTGCCTTGCCTTGCCTTACCTTGCCTTGCCTTATCTTACCTTACCTTACCTTAAATTGAGGTCATTTTCACAATACCATAAAAAATCATGACCTCAGATTTTCCACGAAACAAAACATCACACAAGCATGACTAAGTGTAGTGGTGATAGTGGTGAGAGGTGATGACAGTTATATAACCCCAAGCCTGACCTCACATGACCTGACCTGACCTGACCTGACCAGTTACAAGACGTGGCCTATCTCATCAAGACCGCGATGGACACCTGGTCGGCACCCTCCCATCACACCGCAGAACAAGGCCGCTTCTGGAAAGGAATCCTCACTGGGTACGGCATAAACTTCAATGATAATGTCAAACCTGGTCTAGCAGCACACTCCTGGGATTACCTGGCGTACCTATGGCTATACACTGGCGCCACAATCATAGGTGCGTTATGGCCGCTCTATAAGTACATACCCGAGGAGGAATTATTATATCCAGACTATGATTTTGAGAAGGCGAAAGAAGAAATGAAAAAACCTGAAATGAATAATGACAATGAAATGACAGGTGAGAATTACTATGATTATGATTATGATGATGATGATGATATGATGATGGAGCAAGAAGATATGAAAGAACCTCAAATGAGTTATGGCAATGAAGCGACAGGTGAGAATTACTATAATTATAATGATGATGATGATGATGATGGTAATTATTTGTCATCTTATATGGGATCTACACAGACTGACCTCACAAATCAAGACCAAATGGGTATTCCTAGTAATAGTAACATGGGTAACCAGGGCACCTATACCCACCAGAACACCTATAACTATTACCCAGCTAGTCACTACCAACCACCACAACGAAGGCACTATAGAGGTTAAACGCGTCTCACTCTAACTACTACTACTACTACTACTACTACTACTACTACTACTACTACTATTACTATTATCACTGCTTCTACATTTACCACACCACCACACCACCACTTTTCTACTAAGCAAGATTTTGTACTACTAAAGAAAGGAAATAGGCTTGGGAGATGAATGGGTATCACTGAGGTCATTTGAGGTCACGGATGCTGGTCATCTGTGAGTCAAACTTCATGTAGTCATTAGGTAGATAAATAACGGGCAAGAGGTAGTTCATCTTTTTTCAGCCTCTATATATAAAAAAAAAGACTATTGGCGCTTACTCGGTTTGTGATGAAAAAAAAAGAAAAAAGATGTTATATATATTTATTTATTTATTTATTTATTTCTGTTGTTGATCTGTTACGTGTGCTCAATGGACTGTTGTTATCGTCTTGTTATCCTAATTAGCTTTAATAAATGTATTGAATAATTGTGACTTATTTTTTAACTGAAACAATGAACAGTAGCTAAGTAAGAAAAATACAATTGGTTTATTAACATTATTGGTGATTATATTTTTACTGTAAAATACTTGACTCTTGTTTAATAATGTATCGGAATACTATTATCACTTTAATATTTATCTATTTGAATAGTTACTTGTCGTACCCAAACTATTCCTTTGCTTTCAGTTTACAATATATATAAATTTCAGTTGAACGGAAATATAGACGAAAGATTTCACTGCAGACTAAAAGTACGTCTCATTACTAATTGGAATTAAAGTAAAGTAAAGTAAAGTAAAGTAAAGTAAAGTAAAGTAAAGTAAGGAGTAAACGAAAATCTAATAATATTGACGGAAAACATTTTACATTAGAATAAAGACCATTAGTGGTAGCGCATGAATGTTAAAGCAATTTATATATTAATTACATTTAGTACAAGTAGTAAAACAAATGAAGGTGAGTTTGGAATCCTCAAGCATGTCTCCACAAAGGAACTGAAAACCCACATACAACACACCTTCTTAAACAACGATGTATGTACACTTCTTTAACTATATTACAGAACACATACGTAACCTAACATACCATCACCACGGATACCTTCAAATACCATCTGGGTAAATAACAAAATAACAAGCCGGCATACCAGATCAAAAGGTATTCAAAGTTATACCAAGCTTCAGAATTTAATTACTTATAAGTGAATGTAACACCCAACCTTCTGCTCGGACACACAGCGGGTGACTGAAAGGTTTTACTGGTAGACAATTGCATGATAGAAATGTTACTCTACGTGGCAATGATGAAGTTATAAAAGGCATTCACATTACTTCAGAAATGCGTACCCAGGATAAGAGCAAGGTAAGGTAAGGTAAGGTAAGGTAAGGTAAGGTCAGTCGTCCAGCAACAATTTTGGTACATTAGAAGGGTACTGGCTAAGGGACAACAAAAATAGGTAAAAAAAAATCCCGCTTGTCGCCCATAACGCCCAAAACTTGAAAGTAATACTTTCTAAACTTTTATATTTGACACAATATTTCAAAGATAAAAACTATTTATCTCTGATAGATTT
>JAPQNM010000016.1:6753540-6788540 GCA_029783475.1 Metacarcinus magister
TCCTCCCTTTATTTCCCTCACAAAACCCGGGAGAAGAGGTAATGGGGGAGGAGGAGGAGGAGGAGGAGGAGGAGGAGGAGGAGGAAGCATAAGTCACCCCCTCCTCGCTAGAACAACACGAAACTCCCTCTTTCCTACGAGAGAGAGAAAGAGAGAGAGAGAGAGAGAGAGAGAGAGAGAGAGAGAGAGAGAGAGAGAGAGAGAGAGAGAGAGAGAGAGAGAGAGAGAATAGAGAGAGAGAGTATGTGTATGTATGTATATATGATACGAGGGAAGGGAAGGGAAGAGTTGGGTTTGTGAGGTGTGTATATGCTGGAAGAAGTGAAAGAGTCAACCCACATAACAGATACATCTCACCCCAACACATTATTCTTCATCTTGTCGGAATCCCAAGGTTTTAAAGATCAATAGAAGCAAAATCCACAAGCCTTCCCAACGGGGCTACATTTCTCCTCCCACTATGACCGTAACTCCCACAGAATCAGGTGTGAAAACCACCCTTATACAACCTAGATCGCTATGCCACTGTTGCTCTAGCGTGCTGAAATTACCTCGAGAGGGCTGCCGCAGGTGGCTGAGAGGGGCTGAGAGGGGCTGAGAGGGGCTGAGAGGGGCTGAGAGGGGCTGAGAGGGGGTGAAAGGGGTGAGAAGGGGTGGAAAGGGGGCTGAGAGGGCTGAGGTACGGTGGCAGAATGTTTTTTTCTGCGTGGTGTGGTTCATGACTGATCCTTTGCCGATGAAACGTGGATGTTTGATAAATAATGGAGGAAAAAGCTAGACTGTCTGATAAATAATGGGGAGAAAAGCTAGACTGGTTTTGTGTATCTCTTTTATCTTCCTCTCTCTTGCTACTGTACTATTCTTCTTCCTCCTCTTCCTCCTTCTTCTTTCTCTCCCTCTGCAACACTTCATCATATTCTTACCTCCTCCTTTGCCAGTAGACTCACGGACCCTAAGTCATATGTTAACATTTATTCTTTTATATACTTTTTTATTCTTCCTTGATAATACGTACTGTACATAATCCTATTTTTTTGTTCTCTCTCTTATACTTCCCCTTTCCCTTCCCTTTCCCTTCCCTTTCGTATACTTTTCACCTAAAACCCCTCACCCTTCCCCTCCCCCCTCCCACCTTCCCCCTAATCCTATTCCTCTCTCTCTCTCTCTCTCTCTCTCTCTCTCTCTCTCTCTCTCTCTCTCTCTCTCTCTCTCTCTCTCTCTCTCTCTCTCTCTCTCTCTCTCTCTCTCTCTCTCTCTCTCTCTCTCTCTCTCTCTCTCTCTCTCTCTCTCTCTTATACTTTTCCTTCCTACCCCCCTTTCCCTTCCCTTTTACCGCCCTTATATTCTCTCACTTCACCCCCTTCCTTTCATTATCCCTTTCCCTCCCAGACCCTTTGCCTCTTAACCCTCCCCCCCTTCCCCCTCCCCCTCCCCCTCCCCCCTCCCCCCCCCACACATTCTCCAAGCAATACTTCCCCGACCACTTGCTTTATCCCGCCATAAATCTCCCTAAATATTTTCTCCTAAATCCACCTGATTGCGTAAACAGACTCTCGTCCACTTTTGCGGGGTCTGGCACGCGAGCTGACTGTGAACATTAATACACCCGTCAAACAGTTACTCTCTCTCTCTCTCTCTCTCTCTCTCTCTCTCTCTCTCTCTCTCTCTCTCTCTCTCTCTCTCTCTCTCTCTCTCTCTCTCTCTCTCTCTCTCTCTCTCTCTCTCTCTCTCTCTCTCTCTCTCTCTCTCTCTCTTCTTAACTCTTCCTCCTCCAGCGCCTCCGGTTCTCACGCAGATTTAGATATATTCAAACCAATTTATGAGTCCCTGTAACGTCACATGCGGCTGACATGAAATTACGCCACCAATGGAAGTCTTGAAGGCACTCTGAGGCGAGGACAGGACGAGGACGAGGACGAGGAGGAGGAAGAGGAGGAGGAGAAGGAGGAGAAGGAGGAAGACGAGGAGGAAGAGTAGGTGGTGGGGAGTAATGAAGGCAAATGGTGCTGAGAGGAAGGAAGAAAGGAAGGAAGGAAGGAAGGAAGGAAGGAAGGAAGGAAGGAAAGAAAGAAGGAAGGAAGGATGGAAGGAAGGAAAGAAAGAAGGATTGAAAGGAAGGAAGGAGAGAAGAAGGGAAGAGAAAAAATTAAATGCTATTATCACTGTTAATTGAGACTAAATATTAAGCTGGTGAAGTAACTATAAATTAAAATTTTAAAAAAAGTTACTAAAGGAATGAATTTATATATGAATATCTACCTACAAAATCTAGTCACTGATTCACGGACCACCACCACCACCACCACCACCACCACCACCACTACCACCACCACCATCGTATAGTAGTAGGGAGGGACGAGCTGTGGTGGTGGTGGTGGTGGTGGTGGTGGTGGTAGGATCGAAGGCGGGAGTCTAGACCACCAGCAGCGGGAGGATGTTGTCAGTAGCGAATCAGGCGTCGACGAGGGAGGACGTTAGTGCAGTGTTCCCGCCGCCCCTTTACAAGCTGTGTGTACCCCTAGACTGACGTCCACCAGCCGCCCATCAGCCAACGGCACTACAGGTACTAATACGTTTACACATACACAAGTCCCAAGGCACGAGTACTAAAATAAAGCAAGGAACAGAAAGAGGGAGAGAGGGAGAGAGAGAGAGAGAGAGAGAGAGAGAGAGAGAGAGAGAGAGAGAGAGAGAGAGAGAGAGAGAGAGAGAGAGAGAGAGAGAGAGAGATTAGGAGTGGGGAGCAATGGGAACGGAGAGGCTGCTACGATTAAGACAAGTAACTCATAATATACAATAAAAGGAGATAAAAACTCTCTCCCTCTCTTTATATTCCTCCATCCCACCGTTCAGACGCTCTAGAGAGGTAATACAAGGCAGATATTTAGAGCAAACGTTGACGTATGCTACTAAACGTTTGGCGTGAAGGACTCAACGTTGCTATCAAGATAAGAGTAAACCCTGACAATGTGGTTCCAGTGTATATATAAAAGGTTAAACGATGCTCACAAAGGTTTAAAATCTGGAAATAAACACTGAAAACGGAACTAAAGAAACAAAAGAGTCATGGAAGACACCAAGCGTGGACATCAAACCCTTCGTTCTCATCATATTCAAGAGATAACGTAAACATTCAAGGCGTCACTATAAAAAAAATCTAAACCTACGCCAAATAACGGGCAAAGAGGCAGTCCATCTTAGCCAACGGTTTGTGATGCAGGAAAAAAAATATCTTCTACCTCAGTCATGCACAGAACGTATGAAAAAGGAACACGTTTGAAGGAAATAACTGCACGGTTTCCTTGGGCTCCACTATGACATTATGATGGTGATGGTAGTGATGGTGGTTGTTGTGGTGGGATGACTGCAGTGGAATAGGAGGAATAGGAGTAGGAGGAGGAGGAAAGGAGTAAGGAAACAGAAGGAATGGGAAGGATAGTAAGAGACTTTGCTCCATTACGAAATTATGGTGGTGATGGTGATGGTAGTGGTGATGGTTGTTGTGGTGATGTGACTGTAGTAGATAGGATGAGGAAGAAGAGGAGGAAAGGAGTAGGAAAGATGGTTAGCGACTTTGCTTCTATAGCGGACTGCTGGGGGCGATACGCTAGCCTGGCTGTTGCTACTCCTGCCGGGGTATTGACGGCCGCAGCCACGCCAGACCCCGTCCCGGCCCCCTCAGGACTTGCCAAGTATCGCTAGGCCCTGCAGTAGCCTTCTCTCCTCTCACTCCTCCACTCACAGACGCCGCCGATATCAACCTCAGGCCACACACTCTGATTTCACTGGAGATTCTGACACCTGAACACACACACACACACACACACATACTCTCTCTCTCTCTCTCTCTCTCTCTCTCTCTCTCTCTCTCTCTCTCTCTCTCTCTCTCTCTCTCTCTCTCTCTCTCCCCGGTGTTTACACGACGCGAAGGTCAGAACAGTTGTTTCCTGTATTGAAAAACTTGTGTTGGCGGTGCACAGCGGGCAGGGGAAGGCAAGGCGTCCTGCTATACAAGTCAGGAAACCCTCCCGCAGAATTCCACTGGGAGCGAATGTGACTTTGTTAATATTAATAATATTTACATACGACATTTCATACGTTCTAGTTTGCTTACTACGTGGCATGAATATCTTTAATTTGTAGAAATAATTAATTTGTGACGCCTGGAAAGGGAAGGGAGAGGAGTAAGTGAAATCATGGTTTGTGGGACCGTAGAGTTTTATCGAGTGACGCACGACGCATTTCATATTCCGTAAAAATGTAATGCACGTTTTAATTTCCTTCAATAGCTTGTTAACTTATTGTGACAAAATGCCAAAGAGTCCTGTTTCCCCTTCCTCAGGATTAGATATCTGCCTTCTGAAGCGAAATTAACGTAAGGAAGAAAAGCGCGCCAATATCAAAAACAAAAGTTTCGCTATAAACAAATGATAAGCGACACGATTCATTTGTTGGTAGTATTCTTCAATTGTTTTATAGAACGTCATGTGTTTCTTGCGACGTGTGAACACCAGCAAACCATAAATGCAAGGATTGCCGCAAGCAAACGCAGTTTTGATAGAGAGAGAGAGAGAGAGAGAGAGAGAGAGAGAGAGAGAGAGAGAGAGAGAGAGAGAGAGAGAGAGAGAGAGAGAGAGAGAGAGAGCCCTAAACATTTTGAAATACTGTCAACATGAAGCACGAAAATCAGAGCAAAATTCTTAACAGCTTATGTCTTATTTACTCCTAAGTATGTCTTTTTAGTTTTGCAACAACTTTCTTCTCTGTGACTTTCCCCTCACCCCCCCTCCACGCCCCTCCAACACCCTCACCGTGTACGCCGTCAAGTGTCAGGCAGCTGACGAGAGGCGCTCCCCTCGTTCCCTCTTAAAGCTGACACCCCGCCTCTTCCTCTCTTCCTCTCTCCCTCCTCCATAGCTGGTTATGCTTCCCTTTCATCTTTCATCTTCATTTGTTCTTACCACGCGTCTGCGCTTATTTTTTTCTTTCTTTTTTCATGTTGTTTCATTTCTTTCCTCTTCCTTCACACATTCCATCCTCTCTCCCTTCGCTAAGTCGTGTGTTCCAGACACTATCACATTTTCGAAAAGCATTCTCGAGTTACATGTTCTACACAAATAGACTGAAAGTAAGAAATATTTTATAAGAGAGAGAGAGAGAGAGAGAGAGAGAGAGAGAGAGAGAGAGAGAGAGAGAGAGAGAGAGAGAGAGAGAGAGAGAGAGAGAGAGAGAGAGAAAGAAAGAGAGAGAGAGAGAGAGAGAGAGAGAGAGAGAGAGAGAGAGAGAGAGAGAGAAAGAGAGTATGTGTCCCTATAGCAGGAGTAGAGAAGTTGGGGTTGCTATCTTTAGACGGGAGGAGGAAGAGAGGAGGAGGAGGAAGTTAAGAAGAGCGAACCTCTTCCATCTCCTTCCTTTGAGCTTCACTTAGATTCTCACGGCAATAATCTCGCTTCAAAAAGAGTATTCACCTTGCTATTACACTCCATTCTCCTCCTCAGGATATCAACGACAGCGAGAACAACAGCGACTGTAACATCACTACAACTACATCTCGATCACTGCGCCATGTCGGAAAGGTTGGGTTTGTGAGGGACGCGACTGACAGGGAGTTGAGGTTCTTGTATGCATCTCGCCTCAGTGCTAGTGAAGGGCAAGGTGTGAAGGCATGGCAGAGCTACTTCCGTGGTGAGGACGGCCATGCAGGGGGAGAAGGTGGGCGGGAGGGTGGCGACATGGGTGGCAGGAGTGGTTGGCGTGTGGGCGGGGGTTGCAGCCCTAGGAGCTCTTGTGGCTGCCTTGCTATCCCCGCAGTGGGCGTTAGTGAGGGAACCCATGATGGTGGAAGAGGAACCGCCCGCGCGGGAGATGCAGGAGGCGTGGCAAGGTGAGGGCGTGTTTGGTGATGACCGAAACCTACAACAACAACAACAACTACAACAACAACATGAGCAGCACGTTAAAAGCCAACCCATCCTAACCATCGTCACCTTTCGGCTGGGCCTGTGGACGGCATGCCCGCAAATCAACACTTCCTACCTCCATACCAGTCAGTACTTCGTTTGGTCTCTCTTACCTTACACAGACTGGTGGACAAACATGACATACATAGTGGTAGTTAGATAAATGGATACACAGATAGACAACTACTGTGTTTGTTGTGTTGTTTTTCCAGAGATATCGTCGCCTCAGTGCAGCAGTGTAAGCTACGGATGGCAACCAGTTACGCACAAAGACCTCAACCTACCTGCCCCAGCGCCTCTTATGCAGACCGTTCTAGCCAGGATGAGGTGGGCATCTTACTGCACCCACATACCTATATAAATTCGTTTCTGCAATTATTAAAAGATTGTAGATCCCTCGCACTAAACCTTGCATACACTCTCATGCCATGTATGTCCTTTTAATTAAGGTTGATAAGATTTTCCGTCCTCAGACTTTCTACAATGTTTCTGGTCGGTGCGTGTGGGCTGCTTGGGGCTGGTAACCTTCTGGCGGTGGTTGGACGATGCTGCTACCCTCATGCTGCCTTCCTCGCTGCTCTCCTCTACTCCGTGGCAGGTAAATAAACTTATTGACCTCAAACAATGTTGAGTATAGCTTATATAGTTGTAGCCGAGTGTAATGTTGGGTTTCACAGTTCTCTACAGACTCTGTTTCCCTACAGGCTTGAGTGTGGGCGTGGGCGTGGTGTGGTTCGTCTCCGTGGTGTCTGAGGAGTACGGTGTCGCCTCAGACCGACGCACCAGCTGGTCCACCATGTATGCTTACAGGTACGGTTGGTCACTGATGGCGGCAGGGGGGGCGGGTGTGTCAGCAATGTTAGCTGCCCTTTTGACGGGACACGCCCATCTTGGGAGACACGCCCCCTTGTTGAGAACGAGAACTAGTAGTACTGAGGAGAGTCTAGCACGCCCACTTCTTAGATGTCGCAGTGAAGGGTGTTTGGGCCAACGATCTTTCACATCAGACACCATCAGAACCTATCTCACTTGTGACTCCCGCCGCCACGCCCCACGCTCATCACACGTTCCCCCGCCCCCGTCCCTCCACCAGTGTTCTTCTATAGTGGATCTGACGCGGCCGCAGGAAGAGAATCCACTACCACCGCCCGCCCATCTGGCCTCGCGTCGCTCCTCGCGCAACACTATACTAAGTGACGATACCCAGTACTCACAATATACCCAGAAAGAACAGCAACAACAAGCGCAACAACAACAACAACTTCAACAACAACTTCAACAACAACAACAAATTCAACAACAACAACAACAACAACAACAACAACAACAACAACAACAGCAGCAACAACAACAGCAACAGCAACAACAACAACAACAACAACAACAACAACAACAACAGGAGCAACAACAACAACAACAACAACAGCAACAGCAGCACCAACAACAACAACAACAAATGCAGGGAGGAGGTGGTCGGTCTTGGTCTAGCGAGCCTTCCCGCGTCATCATCGAGGCTCCCCGCGCAGTTTTACCACCCGTAGTTCCTCCTCCCCCTCTCAGTTCCTCTTCTTCCTCTCCCTCTCCGCTTGAACCACCTATACCGCCTGCGACGACCAGCAGCAGTAGTAGTAACAGCGGCAGGTCGGGAGGTACAGGGCGGCCCGGGAAAGTAGAGGCACCGCGTCTTCCTGAATACAGCTCCTTCAAAGGTGACTACACTCGCTCCTTACCCCGTGAAGCCCGTCAGATGGCTGTATTTGAGCGTCGCGGTGGCCAGCGATCCACTACCCTCACCCGACCTCCTACTAAAGTATCATCAGAAGTATGAGATCAAGACCCTCCCAGGAAGTGCCCCGCCAAGCCTAGAGACGAGGAAGAGACATGGGTATAAGGTCTTCCTCACCGCCCTCCTCCGTTTCTTCAGAGCTTCCAATATAGTTTTGAACCTTGGACAAGACAAGACAGCCCACCATCTCCCATGCACTGGAGGAGTGTCGAGTGTGCTTTGGGAGCCTAATGGGTGATTATGGCGGTGGATACACTACATGAGGAAGGTGACATTGGCGGAAACATTGCGTGACACGTCCTATAAAAAAAAAAATAGCTGGTCGGCGTGTGGTGCAGCTATTAGTGGCATGTTGTGTTGTGTTGTGTTGTGTTGGCCATATAACACAACCTGGTACTCCACTGCTGGGAGGGAACCATGGCTGGCTGGCACCACAGGTAACGCCAGTATTTTCTTTAGTCCAAGCTGTCCGATCGTTTATAAGCAATACGGAATCTTTCCTTTGTAAGCGGAACTGTCCCTATCGTAACACACAATTACGGCTACAACAGTGTGGTCGTGACTATCACCACGTGGAATGCAGACCTAACCACACCTGTACCTACCTGACCCCGCCTCCCACCAAGGACTGTGCCGCTGTGTTCCGTGTGTACAGTGGTGACGCACAGCTTGCACTCAACAGCAACGCGTCACTGTATCGTGTGCAGCACTGTGCAGCATGTTAACACATAAGACATGACATTCAGAAGTGTATGGTGAAGAAAGTTATGTTGAACATGACACCGACTACAACTACAACTACAATATTAGTAACAATAATGATAATAATAATAATAATAATAATAATAATAATAATAATAATGAATACAATAATAAAAATAATAATATTAATAATAATATTAATAACAATAATAATAAATATTTTAATAATATAATAACAATAATAATTATAACGATAATAACAATAATAACACCAATACTAATAATAATAGTAATATTAATAATAATGATAACAATAATAATAAGATAATAATGATAATAATAAAATAATAATACAATAATGGTAGATAATAACAATGATAAGAGAATAATATGAATAGTAATGATAATAATAATGATAATAATAATAATAATAATAATAATAATAATAATAGTACCGTAATTTCATTATCATTATTATTATTGTTATTATTATCATTATCATTATTACAATTACTATTACTATTACTATTATTATTATTATCATCATTACTAATAATCTTGCAATTATCAACATCATCATTATTATTTTACCATCACTATTATTTTCATACTTATTATTACAAGCGTCAAGGCGTCACACAAAGTTCTCTGTCTGCAAAAGTACTTGTTTGTGTGTCGAAGAAAACGTCTTGGTTGTGGTCACAGATGTGAGCTGTGCATATGTAAATGACTTCATGCGCGCGCACACACACACACACAAACACACACACACACACACACACACACACACACACACACACACACACACACACACTGTCCCACTTTAGCAAAGGAATGGGTGTGTGAGAGGTCTCAGCCTTACCCATAGATCCGTCTATATGAGCTCTTTCGGGGAGGGTAATGAGTCCAGCGCGTGATCACACACACACACACACACACACACACACACACACACACACACACACACACACACACACACACACACACACACACTCATCATCATCACCAGCCTCATTAAGTCCACTGCAAGACAAAGGCCTCTTCCAACCTTCTCCACTCATCTCTTATCACTTGCCTGTCTATTCCAGGTTACTCCAACAAAACTTCCTATCTTATCTCTCCATCTAGCTCTCTGTCTGCCCTGCCTTCTTTTACAATCCCTGGGCTGCTATCTTATTACTCTAACACTCCATCTATTATCTGTTCGTCGCATGTCCACCTTCATTTATTTTGTACTTTTTCCTTCTTTCACACACACACACACACACACACACACACACACACACACACACACACACACACACACACACACACACACACACATAAAGTTTAGAAGGCAGTCAAACTAGTACATAAGGTTGAAATGCATGTAGAATGACCCTAATATAAACAGTTGTATTTTATACCATAAGATGTTTCACATATCAGTTTGCCATTCAGTAATAAATTGACGAAAAAAAAATAATGATATTGAAAATAAAAAGAATGATTATTGTTTCATTAATCCAACATAATTAGCAACAAAACTGAGAGCTAAGCACATGGAGGGACGATTTCTCCTTTGCTTTTCATTAAGGCTGTGAGATGATTAGGCGTTCTTGCCTAGACAAAAGGTATTTGACGAGCTGCTGGGTAATTAGGGGAAGAGAGGAAAGGCAAACAGAGGTCAGGGGAAAAAAGAGAGTTTGATAGTGTAAGAGGGAAGGGCTGAGAGGAAGGGAGAAGAGGAAGGGAAGGGAATGTGTATAAAATGAAGGTTGTTGTACATTGTAATGGCAGAATTAATTAAGCAGATTTTTTTTTTCTATATCATAAACCGTTGGCGCCAGTAGGCTTTTATGGAGGCACAGATGGACTTGCCTCTGCCTGTTGTCTTAGGTTTTTAGATTTTTTTATAGTGACGCCTCGAAAGTTTACGTTCTCGCTTGAGTATGTTGAGAACGAAGAGAGGCTAATCGCTGATAAAGCCTCAAATGCATATAACATTGTAAGTCCCGTCTGAGGACAGTATGGCAGCAATTTGAGTAGTCTTTGGCCACTCGGCGGTGATATCAAATAATGAAAAGTGGCCAGCGGATATCGGGGGATCGAACCCGGAACCCTAGGTTGTCATGCTCGAACGCATATTTCCGAAATCTACATCACATTTTCATCCGCCCCGCCCTCGCCAGTGACGTAGGCGTGACTCTGCCTCGTGATTGGCTGGCTACGCTCGCCGCTCCTTCTCTCTCTCGCTCGCCTCCTTGCGCCCCCTACTCCCCCTCCCCCCAGGCTTTCCTCTCCCGCTCTCACTGCCTAACCTATTGGGGGGAGGTTAGGTTACCTAACGTAACCTAACCTATGGAGGGGAGGAAGGCAGTGAGAGAGAGAGAGAGAGAGAGAGAGAGAGAGAGAGAGAGAGAGAGAGAGAGAGAGAGAGAGAGAGAGAGAGAGAGAGAAGAGAGAGAGAGAGAGAGAGAGAGAGAGAGCGTGCGCGCGCGCGCGCGGGAGAGAAAGCAGGGGTAGGGGAGATGGAGGCGAGCGGGAAAGAAAGCAGGGGTGCGGGAGATGGAAGCAAGCGGGAGAGAAAGAGGGAGGCTGGGGGATGGCGCAAGAGCCGAGCGTAGCCAGCCAATCACGAGGCAGAGTCATGCGACGTCACTGGCGAGGGCGGAGCGTATGAAAATGTGATGTAGATTTCGGAAATATGATGCCCAAACGCGTTGCGTTCTGTTATTCTGCTGGTTAAAGTAAATAATAGAATATCACATACCTTTTATATTTAGTAGTGAGAATACACGACCAAGGCAGCTCCGGTAGTAGTAGTAGTAGTAATAGAAGTAGTAGTAGTAGTAGTAGTAGTAGTAGTAGTAGTAGTAGTAGTAGTAGTAGTAGTAGTAGTAGTAGTAGTAGTAGTAGTAACAAGACGAGGTGGTGTGTGTGATGGTAGGTCCTGGTTGAAGGGTCACTTAACAATTCCTGCAATTAAATACTTTAACTCTAACACTCGTTTAAAGCCAAACCAATTAAGTTTGAATAAAAATAATGAAGTGACCTTGATATTACGATCATGATCATACCAAAAATAAAGGAGTTTGACAGTAACGCTGAACAACATTTTACATGAAAAGGGTACTGACTAAGGGAAAACAAAAATACGTAAAAAAAAAAAATTATATAAATATTAAATTACGAGTTACTATGCACTTAAGTAACCTAGAATGATTACAAGCATCAATCTTCCTGAAGCTGCAAGTCATGGGCGAAAGAGCATTCCTCTCAGCAAGGTGACCGCATACAAAGTCCCGTTATACAACATAGGGAATGAAAGGTTGGTACTGCAGATGCTCAGTGCTCGCGTTGTGGTCAAGAACTGTTGCAAAGAATTACGGACATACGGTTACACTTATATATAGGCGAGCCAGACTGGAGGTAACGTGACTAGCGTCCTCACCAAGACGTATATGTATGTCACTAGCCATTGACGTGTGTGTGTGTGTGTGTGTCAGTATGTTTTAGTGGAGTGCAGTTCACAGTCACACAACACAGCATCATGCACAGGATAGTGTGTGTAGCTGTGATTATGGCTATACTCGTGACACACCGCCCTACATACGCTATACGCTACCCATACTTCTACGCTAATCACGTGCCCACTGCCATGAATAGGCACGGAAAATATGATACCGCTAGACACAGTGTTCGGAGCTTCCCCTACAAATTTGAAAGGATTTTAATCTTATCCAAGAGGAAATTAAAAGCGAAAGTGGATATGCAGTTGTACCGAGACTTCTATAATAATGGAGCATTGACCCACACCCCCGTGCATCGACCTCCCAGCCGACAAAGGTGTGTCCTTGGAACTAAAGGCTTTTTCATTATATCATATTAATGTTTTACGTCTCAATAATTACTCTTGTTTGGAATAGACTTTAAAATAATAACTTGATAATTTTTTTGTATTAAATGTGATCAGATGTGTTAAAGGCTTTTTCATTTGATCACATTAATGTTTTACGTCTCAATAACTATTACTCTTGTTTGGAATAGCCAGTAGAATATTATAATGTTTTAATTGTGATCATATATGTGTGGAGTTATGTTTTTATAGTCGTGTTATTATCAAGTTAACGAGAAAGTGAGTTAACAAATTAATATGCTCCACAGATTGTTGATGTGGGGGCAAGGATGGCCTCGTCTCTTCACTGACCTAAGCTACAAATTCCTGACAGTGCTAGCAGTGTTCGCAGTCAAGATAATCATGTCAACAGCTTTGGCTTCTTGGATCATGGTGGCAGGACAACTTCTGTTCGCCGTAGCGGACATATCAGGCAATAGTGATATTTTTGGGAACAGATCTCCCCTAACTTTTATCTTCCAGGCATTACCTTTAGTTGAGTTACTCTTGAAAACTGATCTTGCCATACCCTCGTGAGAATGTTTATGCAAGTGAGAAAGGCGCACACCCTATGTTTTATATATGAAATCTCTAACACACTATACATGCTACAACAATACACAAGACCTAATACCTTAACTAAATTACTGTTTAAACTCAACTATTGTTATATTACCCGTTTACTCCATGTGCAACACACTCAACCAGTCATCTAGGTTCAAATTCATGTTGTACTAATATTAATCTTGACTAGCGTGTCATTTGATTCAACTGGGCTGCTTGTTCATTGGCCTTGCTTCCTGGAGTACACCTAATAATTACTCCAGGCTACAGACATACACCGTTCTACCCAAGGATTATATACACATGTTTATATTACTCTTAAAAACTGGCTCTGCCTTAACCTTGTGAGAACGTTTTTGCAAGTGAGAAGGGCAAAGAGGTGATGTCCTGGAGTACACCTAATCATTGCTCCAGACTAAACATACACTGTCCTACCCAAGGATTACATACACATGTTTATATAATCATTGGTTCTATCCAGGCTGCAGCACCAAGCTAAGGGCAATGCTCACCTTACCATAATTTCCCAGATCATCCTTCTGTGAATTTATGCAATGTTGCTTCTAATAAAGTGTATTTTAATTTGCTCGATTTGTCATTTATTGCATCTTCATTCAATTAAGATTTAAAAAATCAAACTCTTTATTAGAAAAATCAAAAAAAATCATTAAAAAATCAAAAAAATTTCAGCCTAGCTTTTAGAATCAAATACATGCACACAGACAGACACTCTTGCAGGTAAGTTTTTAAGAAGTGTGTCTGGGACTTAACACTTCTGTACCTACACCAAAATGTACACTATAAAATAATAATAATAAGATAAAGTGTTGGTACATGCTATAGCTGCAGACGTTCATCTCCCGTCACATTGGACTTTGAGCCTGTGGTGGAAATTAATTCGGGACACAGGGCCACTGTGACATCCTGCTTTTCACAGTTTACCTTCCCCAGGTTTCCCTAAGTAACCATTTACCTACTAACCCGTTTGGGAGGATGAACAGCTGGGTGAGCTGTGTACCGCCTGCCTTCATCCAGGATCAAACTCGGGCCAGCGGATTCATAGTCACACATGCTAACCACTGCACCACTGAGGCACTTGCTGTACTTCAAGCTGGCCTTCATTACTTGGGTAGTATTTACACTGTCATTGTTTCTGTCCAAGGTAGTATACTGGTGTGCCTGTGTTTATAGGTATTATAAGTGTCAGTTTATTAGTTTATTCATGAACTGGACATGTCAACTTGTACTGGACAGTGGACATGGGTAGCTTCCTCTCCCCACCTATGAGGTAAGGTAAGGATGGAGCTGCCATGTACACAACAACAACGTACTTAGGGATGATGCAATATTTATTCAACAATTAACAATATTGTAATGGACCTAAGTATTATATTATAAACAAATTTGCAGTTATATAATGAAGAAAAAAAAAATGAACCCGTAAGTCGGTGGAGCTGGAGACTTCAATATTTCATTCCAAAAAAGAAAGAACACCACGCACTGGACACATTAATTCTTTCCTTCAGCCGTTGAGGAAACCATTCAAAAAGGAGAGAATGTACGTAGAGTGACAATAGTTTTTCATTCAGTCTTCTCCATTGAGTATTTATTTATTACCTGTGTGGGTAGTGTGGCTGGCGGCGGTAGTGGTGGTGGCGGTGGTGCTGGTGTTGTTCTATATACAATGCAACTGTAATACTGGTAATTATTTTAGATGAGCTTATGGCAACAGGCAGCAGAATGATTGTGTTGGAGGTGTATCCACTGCCTCACACCCACACCTGACGCCAGCCACACTCCCCCTTGGCGCGCTATGACACTACAGAACACTGACTCCTGGCGACATGGTAGTGGGGGCGTGAGGTAGACTTATATAAAAACAGTAAAGTGTTCAACCTCGTGTCTTAAGCAGTCGGTGAGTGAGTGAGTGAGTGAGTGAGTGAGTGAGTGAGAGGGTAGCGCTAGGCCCCTTACCTCCAGCCCCCGCGAGGCCACTCCACCACAGCACAATGGCACCACTACTACCACACCACTCAACCAACACTTAGGAACATGGTCTGACAGTCTTAAGCTTAACTCCTAATAATCAATGTTCGATACTCAAGTGCTAGGTAACAATATTTCCCTTATAATGCTTGAATGTAGTGAATGTACAGGACAATTTCCCCTTCAAAACACCACACTGGTACTGGATCACTAGCAAATATATATTAAAAAAAAGTCAATTAGCACCAAGCCTCTATAAGGCATAAGAACGTTATATTGTGTTTTTAGGGGAATGTTTTCATCGTCAGCCATCACTTGAGCAAAGTCTGTAGGGCAATAATATTAATGACAATACAACAGGTATTCTTGGTGTACAGGTGTGGCCACTGTTAGTATGTACACAACTTGCTCACAACAAAACTAACTCTTTCTTAAAACACTCTAGTAATCTATATGTATACCGTGAAAAAAAGCGTAATATATATAAAGATATATTGACCATTGCACTTAATTACAATCATAAATGTCCCACATGTATGGCACAAATGTTACAAATAAATTACAATTTACTATTATGTACAATACCACTTATAGCCGTTCCCACTGTGGTGAGGATTGGCTGTGTGTCCCGCCACCCCATACCCGCCCTCTTCAAGTGGGGGCGTACAACCCACTGAGCCGTGGGTAACTCACAGCTCCTTGCCAACAACTACAGTGCTCCCTCCAATTTTGTGTGAAATTGGTCGACATTGCAAGCCGCAAAATGTGAATTCACAAAATTGGATTAATTAACCTTATGGTGATTTTAGTCATATTTTTGTCCTTGTTTGTACACAAATACATGTAATTATACATCCTACAATAAAAAAAGATACAGAAAAACATAAACATTATCATTATCCATAAGAAAATCAATTTAAATGACCATTTTACTGTACCTGGGCTTGCACAGATGGAGATTGGTCTCGGTCGCAAAATTGGAATATCACAAAATTGGAACCCACAAAATTGTAGGGAGCATTGTACTACTTTCAAATTCATCCAAATATCCCAGGCTACCAGTTTATAAATTTATTCATTTATTCATTTTACTAGCATGAAGTATCATTTGTTGGCTGTGGAACCTGAGAGGCTGGTGAGGAAGCAGACACTGTGATCAACTTATAAAGTATTAACACTAACACACAACACAATCACTGCCAACACTGTAGTAACACTGCAATAACCACCCCCAATGACATGACTGCATTAGTGTTACATTGCAAAACCAAACATAAATCAATCTGGCAAAGGTTTACACATTAACTGATGTATGTGTGTGTGTGTATGTGTATGTGTATGTGTGTGTGTGTGTGTGTGTGTGTGTGTGTGTGTGTGTGTTTGTGTGTGTGTGTGTGTGTGTGTGTGTGTGTGTGTGTGTGTCTTCCCTGATAAAAGTGACCAAAGTTTGTATAGTGCAGTGTACAACTTAGCGCGGCAGTGAGGTGTGCGCGCAGTGCTGCTTCCTGGAGTTCCGGGCAGAGGGCGGGATGGGGGTAGGGTAAGTTAGGTCATTCCCTGAGTGATGAGGAGAAATGGAAAACATAGGAAGTGGGGGTAATGTGGGAAGGAATATATGGAAGGGGGAAAGTAGGGGTAATATAAGGTAAGGGGACAATATATATGACACAATGTATGGGGAATATTGGGGAATGGGGACAATTTTGGGTGATACAAGGTTAGGTTAGAGTTGAAAGGGTGATGTATGGGTGGGGAAAACAGGAAGGTTAGGTTAGGTTAAATATATGGCTGTAAGAATAAGAGATAGGTTTAGTAATGGAGAAAAATAATCATATGGGTTAGGAGTACATGATGTGGAGGTATTGTATGGGTGGGAGGAGTTGTATGGGGAACGTAGAGGTGGAGGAGGAGGAGGAGGAAGATGTGTTGGGGGGGGGGAGGGGGCAAACATATAAAAAAATAATAATAAAAAAAAATTAATAAATATAAAAAAAAATTAGAAAATAAATTAAATAATAAAAAAATAGTGATGAGAATGATGAAAGGTGGAGGAGGAAAACTCGCATCTCTTCCTTGTCAAGTGAAGTGAGGAGAGTGGCGACCAATTGAGCAACACTACTACTACTAGGGTGGACGGAGTGACACGGAGAGAGAATCTGAGGTGAGGTTCTTGCCGGGGTTAGGTTAGAAGGTTAGGTTATAAAGGTTGTAACCCACTGGTGTCCATGTCCAGCCTAACACTGCACATCCCTCCTGTTTGGCACACCCTGGAGAGCACTGCAAACACATCATTGGCACATACAGTATAAAGGTGTGGTACAGGTATGTGGGTGGGTGGGTCCTTCCTCCCACAAAACCTGATTCACTAAAAATTCGTATCACACACACACACACACTTGGAAACCTGACTCCACTTATGTACTTTCAGACCATCATAATTATAGAACTAATTTAACTTTCTAGATGTCCAAATTAAATTAGTCACTGTCACTTTCAATCAATCTGGACACTTCAAAAAACAGTACATATAATCTCTTTCTCCCTCTTGGGCACAGTCTGTAGTGATTGATCATTTCAACACTAAATCACCATTCTATATCAACACAGTATGGCCACTTAGGATAGGATAGGAGTAGCAATTCACTGTGCTTGTCCTTGGGAACACATTGTAGGTATAGTAATTATGTCAGCACACCTCTGTCTCATCCTCTGAAGAAGAATGTCTAGGAATGACCTTGGTGGTGAGACGATCTGGCAGTAGAATGTCAGACTCTTCATCAGACAGTTCATACCAAGGCTTCTCCTCCTTCTTAGAGCAGCCGGAGTCTCCCTGCAACAACAATAACACCATTCAGTGGACCACAAATGTATCTAACTGATGCCTAATTCATGTTCCTAACTACTAACAACTGGATGGAAACCGCAGGAGAAAAATAGTCCCGCTTGTCGCCAGACCCTGTATAGAGGACAGTAGGAGTAAAAGAAACAAGGGTTGGAGGTCCAGTTAACATTAGAGTTGATTTAACAAAGATTTAAAATAACTTTGAGTGTGTTGATGTATAAGTGTGTGTTATTCACCACAGCCTGGAGGATCACGCACTGGACTCATGATCGTTAGCCATTACCCTCCTTGAAAGAGCTCAGAGCTCATATAGACGGATCTATGGGTAAGGCTGAGACCTCTCACACACCACACACACACACCCATCCCCTTGCTTACACACACACACACACACACACACACACACACACACACACACACACACACGCTCCACATGCTCCACATGCTCCACAAATTTGTTATCTTTTTACTCAAAAGTGATTGATGTTATTCAAGAAAGGGATGGATGGGTGGACGGTGTATACCTGGATTTAAAGAAGGCTTTTGATAAAGTACCACATCGAAGATTAATATGGAAAATTGAAAAGTACGGAGGAATTGGAGGAAAACTACTGGAGTGGATGGAGGATTATCTTCATGATAGAGAAATGAGAACAGTAATACGTGACCAGTGTTCGTCTTGGCTCAAGGTAACCAGTGGTGTCCCACAGGGATCTGTGTTGGGACCATTAATGTTTGTGATTTACATTAATGACTTGAGTGATGAAGTTGACAGTTACATAAACCTGTTTGCGGATGATGCAAAATTAATGAGGAAAGTTGAAAATGTAAATGACTGTATGATGCTACAAAATGACTTAAACAAGATCAATAGTTGGAGTAAATCATGGCAAATGGAATTTAACTTGAGTAAATGCAAGGTGATGGAGTTTGGTAAGAGCCAAAAGAGAGTGCGATATGATTATGAGATAAATGGTGTCAGGTTGGAGAAATCAAAAGAAGTGGATTTGGGAGTGACTGTTACAGAGGACTTGACTCCAGACAAACATATTGACAAAATTGCTGGTGGGATGATGAATTTATTAAATAGGATGAGAGTGGCCTTTTCGTATCTGGATGAAAGGATGATAAAGAAGATTTTGACTTCTCTGGTACGACCGAGGTTGGAATATGCGGCAGTCGTGTGGTCTCCCCATAAAAAGAAAAATATTGCAAGGTTAGAAAGAGTTCAGAGAGCAGTTACGAAGATGGTTCCCGAGATGAGTACTTTGACCTATGAAGAGAGAATGAAAAGATTAGAAATCACTACACTCGAGGAGAGAAGGGAAAGAGGTGATTTGATAAATGTCTATAGAATGGCGAATGGTATGGAGGACATGGATAGGGAAGACTTTTTACCCTTGGATACACGGAATACAAGAGGACATGGCTTAAAGTATAAAAGGAAAACTGTAGAAGGGACATCAAGAAATATAGTTTTCCTCATAGAGTTGTAGATAAATGGAACGAACTGGGCGAGGAAGTTGTGAAGGCTGGGACTGTGCATACTTTTAAGAAGAAACTAGATAAAGGATACAGAGACGGGATACCATGAGATTACTCCCCTCCCGTAAACCACAACTAGGTAAAATACAACTAGGTAAATACACACACACACACACAAACCAGCTTCAGCCAAAACCGGCTTCGGCCAAAATACAAGTGAAAATACACACACACACACACACACACACACACACACACACACACACACACACACACACAGAGTGGCCTTTCACTATATGGATAAAGAAATAATGAAAAAGATTATCACTACAATGATTAGACCAAAAATGGAATATGCTGCGATAGTATGGTCAACACATAAGAAAAAACATATAAAGAAAATAGAAAGAATACAACGAATAGCAACGAAAATGGTTCTAGAGTTAGAAGGGAGGACGTACGAGGAGAGGCTGAAAGAAATTAATTTGCCAACACTTGAGGAAAGAAGGGAAAGAGGTGACCTGATACCAGTATACAAACTGTTAAATGGAATGGATAAAACAGATATGAATATACTATCAAAGGAAGAAGCTGCTTATACAAGAGGCCACAAGAAGAAATTAAAAAAGGGAAGATGCTTGAATAACACAAAGAAATAAAGCTTTCCACATAGAAGTATAGACGCATGGAACAGTTTGAAAGAAGAAGTTATTGAAGTGAATAGTGTGCACAAACTGAAGGAAAAATTGGATCAATGTAGATACGGAGACAGGACCACACGAGTCTAGCTCAGGCCCTGTATACTACAACTAGGTAAATACACACAGAGACACACACACACACACACACAGAGTACCAAGAGAATAGAAGCGGAGTATAAAATGGGAGATGCAGTGCTCCAAGGAGCAAGTGATGAAAAAGACCTAGGAGTAATAGTACAGGATGATTTGTCCCCTAGAAAACACATTAGCAAGGTTGTTGGAGTAACATACAGACTTATTACTAAGATCAAGACAGCTTTTACATATATGGACGAGGAAATGTTGAAGAAACTGATCGTGTCTATGATTCGTCCGCAACTTGAATATGCCACGTTGGCGTGGTCCCCACACAAAAAGAAAGATATAACAAGAATTGAGAGAATTCAAAGAGCAGCAACAAGACTGGCTCCAAGTCTAATAAATCTAACTTATGAGGAAAGATTGGATAAGTTGGGACTGATCTCATTAGAAAAAAGGAGAGAAAGGGGAGACTTGATAGCGGTGTATAGAACAATGAATGGAATGGATAGACTTGACAGGGATGATTTGTTTGTGTGGGACACGAGAAATACAAGGGGACATGGACTGAAGAAGACAAGGTGCTTGCAAGACGTCAAAAAATATAGTTTTCCACACAGATGCATTGATACTTGGAATGGACTGGATAGTGAGACGGTGGAAGCGAGGTGTGTGCATGAATTTAAAGCTAAAATTGATAAAGAAAGATATGGAGACGGGACCCCACGAGTGTGAGCTCATTTCCCGTAAACTACAACTAGGTACAACTAGGTAAATAAATACACACACATACACACACACTTGCTCAAAGATGACAGTAACCACTCCCTGTCAGTGTAAAATCCCTAGCGATCTGAGCGGGATACGAACCTACATCTTACTGGGTTACAGGCAAGGATATCAACCACTGAACCATGGGAGCGAGTGCACGTATGTGTGTATGTGTGTGTGTGTATGTGTGTATGTGTATGTGTGTCTTAGACTTACCCTGGATGAAGAGGTGAGGCTAGGACTTGCATCAGCTTTCTTGGTCTTCTGTTCACACGAGATGTCAATGATGGCTGCTGTCTTAACATTGATCTGCTTTTTCAGCGGCAGTAGTGTCAGGGAATAATCTGACGACGAGGATGCTGACCCTTCCTTGCTGCTGACACTATTACTGCCACCCACACTACCCTTGCCTAGACTCAGCTGACGTGCTGACTCACTCTTGCTGACATCTGACGCATGGGAGGGTGGCGACAGCGCTGATTCAGTCTTACTCACTTCACTGGGCGCAGGTGACATTCTACCGGCTGTGCTAGAGTCTGGGGTGGGAAGCAGGTCTTGTGTCAATGCAAACCCTTTCTGTAGCGGGAATTCACTCTTGAAAGGCGGGAAGGAAGAGGAGGAGGACTCAGGGCGTGACACTGAATCAGATTTAGAGGCACTTGACGCTGGTCTTGCTACAATACCGGAGTCCTCAGAGGCGGCTAAACTCCGTGCTTCCCCGCCTGGTTTGATTGTGGCTTCCTCCGGGACTGGTGCCAGACTCTCCTCCTCGGGTGGTGATGAGGAAGGAGGAGATGGTAAGAGTGCCTCGTCTGGTATCAGCTTCCGTCTGGTTGGCACTGGTGGTGGACTGGACGACGCTGTTCCTCCTGTACTTACACTACTACCAGCACTACCACTGCTACTACTAACACCTTCAGAGTACTTATCAATAGGCGAGGCTCCACTTCTAGTTCTATGCCTTGCCGTGTCAGCCTCCGGAAGGTCTGAGACGCGGGTTATGATGGTAGAGGAGGAGGTGGTGGTGGTGGTGGTTGACGTGGTAGGTTTGCCGATGGATGACTCCTCGGATGAGTTGCTGTACTCTTGACTAGAGGAAGTGTTGGATTCAGTGGTGGTGTGTGCGTCTGTGTCACCCACCAGAGATAGTGTAGACTCACGCACACTGCCGTAAGTCTCCTGGAAGTCCCGTGCGGTTAGCTCTGGTACCTTACGGACTGTCTTGACCTTACGCTTAGAAGGCCAACGCGGTTTGATGGAAAACTTGTGTAGAAAACCTTTACGCTTGTACACGGATGTAATCGTTCCGGGTGAGTGTTTGGTGTTGACATCCATGCCTTCCCCATCACCCATGTGCCGCTGTCCACTAATATCTGAGACATCCGCCGCAGCGGCTGCCGGCGATGTCTCACTCACTAAAAAGTGCTTAGTTTCTGAAGGTGGATGATGAGGTGGATGAGGCGGTGGATGATCAGTACCACTCTCACTTGAGGTTGTCACTACTTCCACACTACGGTTACCATTCTCGTTCTCTTCATGGCGCGTACGTGGACCGCGCTTCTGTCGTCTATCTGAGGGTGGTCTTAAACCTTGAATCTCACCACTGCTACTCTCCTCACTGGCTCTGGCCGGCACTAACCCAAGGGAGGCTGATTGGAGGTCAGACCGCACGTGTTCATCTTCAGGCTGGGCATCACTCTCATCTGTGGACGGCTCGATCACTTCTAAGACGGAACAAGAACCGCTCTCGGAAGTAAGAGCCATTTCTCGTAACCTAGCGCTAACCTCCTCTCGGCCTAGACGCTCTCCTCCAGGCGATTCTGTGATTAACCCTAAGCTAGTGTCAGGCCAGTAAGGGCGTGCAGGACTCTCTTTACTCTTAGAAGTATTCCTTATAGAGACTGTACTGGGCTGGTTATAGTCAGCGGTAATGTGATCGTCTAAGGTCGCTTCACTATGGGTGAGGTAGTCTGTGTGTGTGTCATGAAGGGAATCCGGCCGGCCTACACGTGGTGAGAGAGCATCAAGGCGCGGCGGTAGTGTCTCAGCGCGGACGTGTATATTAACACTAGCACTGCCGGGAGTACCGGAGGGTCTTATAGGTGTAGAGGTGAGGGTAGCAGCGCGGGCGGGTGAGCCGTGACACCCATAGTCCTCTACCCCCTCGTACACATCCTCCTCCTCGCTAAAGGGGAAGAGGGATACAAGGGACTCCTCAGAGGAACACAGGGAAGGTAAGTCTCCGAGGCGACAGTCACCGCCCTGCGCCCGCACCGAACACAGCTTGGCTCTGTTGAAGATAATGGTATGGTAATATAAAGATAATGGTACAATAATATAAAGATAATGGCACGATACTAGCCTCCATAAAGCCTACTGGCGCCAAAAGTTTGTGATATAGAAAAAATAAAATAAAATAATAATGGTATGGTAATATAAAGTGTGTATTACATTCAATTATGTATATGTAGCCTAATCTTTATGCTTGTACACTCATACCTCGCTCTAATGGACAAAAAGGGGGAAACATGGGTCCGATAATGCCAATTGTCCGTAGTTACCAACACTAAGTCTGTATTGGCTAATATCAACAATTACATTACCAAAGAAAGAGGAATAATATAGTAATGTACATTTAATGAAGCACACCATCCAATCTGACAGTGTAAAATACCTGTACACTATAAATATACACTATGTTATACCTGTACACTGTAAATATACACTATAATACACCTGTACACTGTAAATATACACTATAATATACCTGTACACTGTAAATATACACTAAAATATACCTGTACACTGTAAATATACAATATAACATACCCATACACTGTAAATATACACTATAACATGCCAGTACACTGTAAATATACACTATAATACAGTAATTCCATGGTACACGTGTGATTATATTCATGTAAACAAAGTGAGTCGGCTGCTGCAGATTTTGTCCGTTGCTTCTGATATCCGTTAAAGGGAAGTCTATAAAACCAAGGTAGGAGTGTAGTTTAAATGATCAATGGTTCATTAAAAAAGTATTATCCACCAATTGAGGCTGGACAGAACTAAAAAATAACCTTCTTATGTATGGTAAACTGTTTTATTATAAGTTTATGCAACCCTTAAGTCCCACCTGAACACATCGAGTGGGTGGTGGGTGGTAGCAACAGTGCGGTGGCTGCGATGGCGGAGTTTCTTCCACGCTTCTTCCACCAGCAGGAGACGGTGTTCCATGTCCACTAGTGAAGAGCCGAACCAAGTCTTCTGAGCCACCTGCCACCGCTCATGCAGACCATTCACATACTCAATCACGGACTCCACCTGCTCCCTGCACACCACAACACCACAACACCACACGCAGAACAATTATATATGTGGTTGCAACTTAATTCTTGCAATGAAAAGGTTGAAAAAGTATGGAAATGTATATATAACAAGTCATCAATATAATTATAGTCGAGAAATATAATATAAATAATGAAAGAAAATAATGAGACATACAGAAAATTTTTGACTCTAGAAAACAAACATGCTTTAAGTGATTCCTGTTTAAAATTGTTGTGTGAGTGTAATTCTATGTATACATATAAGTTTCATGTACGTGTAAGTTTTTCCTGTTCAAAAGTGTTGTGTGCGTGCAATGCCATGTATACATATAAGTCACACATGCATACATACACAGGCAACACAGACACACCTTCATTTGTAGTGCCGCACGCAAGGCTTTTTAAAAAATAGTTCGTCCTAAAAAAAATAAACTTTGACTCTTTATTATAAGTACGTGAATGTTTAAATAAAAAAACAAATAAAAAAAAGGTTGCCATCTACATGAAACAAAAGAAAAGATATACACTCTATGTGAATAATAATAATAGGTTAGGTTAGGTTAGGTTGCAATACCAGCCTCACCTTGCATGTGTAGACTGCCTCACACCATTAACACGATCCCTTAGTGAGTTGTTCTCCTCGGCCAAGACTCTCAGCGCTACGATGGTGTCATGAGCCTCTACCATGTGGTCATGAAGGCGTGATAGTTCCCTCACCACCTCCTCCCGCTCCTTCACCAGCCGCCGCGCCACACCAAGCACCTCCCTGCCATTGTAAACGTGTAAGTAGGATACATACACATACACATATACACACACACACACACACACACACATAGGTACATAGACAGGACAAAACGAGTATAGCTCAGGCTGTGTATATTTCAACCAGGTAAATACACACACACACACACACACACACACACACACACACACACACACACACACACACACACACAATATGATACAACAATAAGAAGCCATGTTAAAAGAATATGATGATAATGGTGATAACATACTTGAAGTTAATTCTAAGGTCATGGTTGTCCGCCATAGCTGCCTCCAGTTCAGCCTCTCTCTGTGTGAGGTCAGTGGCCAAGGCAAGACCTGACTCATGTACACACAGGTATTCAGCACACGCCAGGTGATCACGGATGACACTCACTTCCCAAGCCTTCTGTCCCATGTCATTCTGAAACATAGGAATAATAATACATTAAAATACATTGTTTTCAATTATTCTATTTAATTTTTTCCCCCTTCGGCTTCCATCACTTACATCTACAAATGAAAGCACAAGAGAAAGAAATCAATGAATATTATCAACTGATGACAGACATTATGCAAATATCATTCTCAAACATAATAATACGTCATAATCAGTTGTTTTCCATTATTCTCCTTGCATTGTTTCCTTTCAGCAAATAAAAGCACAAGGCAGAGATATCAGGAGAGACAGAAATTGATGAATATTATTAATTAATGACAAACATTAAGTAAATATCATTCTGAAACATAATAATACATCTAAATCCATTGTTTTTAATTAATCTCCTTCATTTTTTTTACCTTCAGCATCCATCACTTACATCAGCAAATAAAAACACAAGGGAGAAAGAAATCAATGAATATTATTAACTAATGACAAACATTATGCAAAGGAGGGAAGGAGGAAGGGAGAGAGAGAGGGAGGGAGGGAGGGAGGGAGGGAGGGAGGGAGGGAAGGAAGGAAGGAAGGAAGGAAGGAAGGAAGGAAGGAAGGAAGGAAGGAAGGAAGGAAGGAAGGAAGGAAGGAGGGAACAAGAGAGGTAGGGAGGAGAAAGGGAAGTAATTGTTGGCTTCAGACCATGTAAACACACACATACACAAGAAAGAGATGGATGGACGGATTGCATATATTTAGACTTAAAAAGGCATTTGATAAGGTTCCGCACAGGAGATTACTATGGAAGTTGGAACACATTGGAGGATTGAAAGGAACATTAAAGAACTGGATGGAACACTACCTGAAAGGAAGGGAAATGAGAACAGTAGTAAAGGATGAAAAATCTGAATGGAGAGAAGTGAAAAGTGGAGTACCACAGGGATCAGTTTTGGCGCCAATAATGTTTTTAATATATGTAAATGACATGACAGAAGGAGTAAGCAGTTACATAAGTCTATTTCCAGATGATGCAAAATTACTAAGAAAGATAGGAAACCACAAGGATTGTGAGGAGCTACAGAATGATATAAACAAGATATATGAATGGAGCAAAACATGGGAAATGGAATTTAATGCAAAAAAATGCCATGTATTGGAAATGGGAAAAAGTGCAATGAGACCCTCATGGACGTATAAGTTAGGGGAAAATATTATATCAATAGCAAAAGAAGAGAAAGATTTGGGAGTGGTAATACAGGACAACTTATCACCAGAGAAACATGTAAATAGAATATTTGGTGACACTTTCATGATGCTAAGGAATATACGAATGGCTTTTCATTTCCTAGATAAAGATATGATGAGAAAAATTATAACTACAATGATCAGACCAAAATTGGAATATGCAGAAGTAATATGGTCCCCGCACAAGAAAAAGCATGTGTTGAAATTAGAAAGAATACAGAGAATTGCAACTAAGATGGTGCCAGAATTGGAAGACCTACCATATGAGGAAAGATTAAAAGAAATGCACTTAACAACATTGAAAGAAAGAAGAGAAAGAGGTGACTTAATCACAATATATAAATTGATGAACAACCTGGAGGAAACAGATAGAAAAGACCTAATATTAAGAAGAAAAGGAGAGGCTAGAAATTTGAGGGGACACAAGAAAATACTGCATAAAGGAATTTGCTTGAAAGATACAAAAAAGTACAGTTTTCCCCAAAAAAGTATAGATACTTGGAATGGACTGAAGGAAGAGGTGATAATGGCAAAGAATGTACATCAACTGAAGGAAAAACTAGACAAATATAGATACAGAGACAGGACCACACGAGTGTAGCTCAGGCCCTGTATACTACAACTAGGTAAATACAACTAGGTGAATACACACACACACACACATAGAAAGGTGAGGTTATAACTACCTTGAGGGTGACATCGGCGCCATGTTGGAGCAGTATGGAGCACACAGCTGAGTTTCCTGTCCTAGCAGAGAGGTGGAGTGCAGTGTTGCCATTATGATCCTTGTTGTCGAGTGGGACTTGGTGTGCCATCATGTACTCCACTACCCACCCGACCACCTGCAATAATACACTGTTAAATGTGATTCTCTGCGGCGAGTCAGGAATTATATTATATCTATCATTATTATTATTATTATTATTATTTATATTTTTAGTTGGGAATATTATCATAAAACTATTACATCTAGCGACAAGAGGGATAACCCTACCACCATCACTAATAAACTGTTAAATGTGCTTCTCTGCGGCGAGTCAGGAATTATATTATATCCATCATTATTATTATTATTATTATTATTATTAATATTTTGCATCACGACCTTATGCAGTATCAGAAAGCAAGATTCTGTATATATCACACAGTATCAATAATGTAAATAATTTCTAAACATTTTGAGTATAAAAAAAAAGTTCTATCATACAGAAAATCTCAAAAAAAATCCTTCTGTACCAAGCTGAAACTTTATTTATTTATTTATTATTATACTGACCTCTTGTTGTGCGTACTTGGCAGCAATGTGAAGGAGGGAACGTTCGCCATCCTTACAGCGCACCTTCTCCCTCACCCCGGTATTCTCAACCAGCCATTGCACCAGCCTCAGACGACCATACTACACACAACACACAGAAAACTCAATGTTAAAAATACAACAATACACTCACCACACAGCTAATACATGCATCATACAATATAATAAGAAGTATATAAAGAATTGAGAAAGAATACAGATGGGCCGCAACGAGACTGGCTCCATGTTAGTAGGGCATGTGTTATGAGGAGAGGCTGGATAAGTTCAAACGAAAGGAAAGAGGAGACATTATAGCCACTTACAGGTACTTGAAGGGTGTTGAGAAAGTGGACAGAGATGATCTAGTAGTAAAGAATGAGATGGGAATAAGATGACATGTTTATAGATTGAGAAAGACAAGATGCGTGAGAGACATCAAGATATATAGTTTCCCTTATAGAATGTTAGATATATGGAATGGTTTAAATGGTGTGATAGTAAATGCAAGGAATATTCATGATTTAAAGGAAAAATTGGATTAAATAAGATATGGAGACAGGACATGACGAGCATAGCTCATATCCTGTAAGAAACAACTAGGTAAATACAACTAGGTAAATACACACCATGTACAAGAGCATGGCAGATATACTATACACTTCTATTGTTTATGTTGTTATTAATTTGGGTGATGTGTAAAAAAAGGCAATAAATATATTTGACTCTACTTTTAATTACTTACTATTATGATGTTCAATATATTCAATGACCAATAATAAGACAATCTTCAATGATGTTAAGGCAATACCATCACTTTCATGTGACTCCGACCATAGGTTGGTAATGGGAAAAATAAACTTTATGCAACCAAAAAGTATCAAAGGGCCAATGCGAAAAAGATTTCTCATGGAAAAGTTGACAAATCCTGATGTTGCTATGCAATTAGCACAAAAAGTTGAAGAAAACTTGACTGAAATTGAGACGCAAGACATAGAAAGTGAATGAAATAAGTTTAAATACACCATAAAGAATGCATCTGAAGAAGTCCTGAATACAAAATTAACAGGAAGAAGAAAGAAAAGAAATACCCCATGGTGGAGTGAAGTCAAAGAGGTCATACACCAGAAACATTAAGCCTTCAGAATATGGATGAAAACAAGAAGACATCAGGATAGACAACATATATTCTAAAAAGGAATGAAGCTGAGACCCTTAAAAGAAGTGCCCAGAGAAACAGTTAGGTAAAGATTGGGGAGGATCTGGAAAGAGATTTGACTGGAACAAGGAAACTGATATTTAGTCTTGCTAAATCATACAAGAAAGGAAACACTGTACCAACTCATTCAATAAAAGACAAAGATGAAAATGTACTAATAGAACCCGACGAAATCAGTCAAAGATGGACAGAGTATTTTGAAAACTTGTTAAATGTTATGGGACATGAAGTAGAGGAAAATTTTGCGAAACTTAAGAGAAATTGAAGAAGAAAACATTGTAGAAAACATTGTAGAAAATGAATGGCTAATAACAGAGGAAGAATTGAAGCAAGCAGTGGATAAGATGAGAAATAGTAAAGCACCTGGCGATGACGAACCACCCGCAGAAATTATCAAGAAAATAGGAAATACTGGACTAAACTGGTTGCTTGCCTTGATGAACCTTGCATGGCAAAGTGAACAAGTCCCAGATGATTGGGCCAGAGCAGTGATCTGCCCTATACATAAGAAAGGAGAAAAAAACAACTATAGGGGCATCTCCCTTCTTTCACATACAGAAAGATTTATGAAAGAATTCTTGAAAACCGACTGAGAAATAAAGTCGAGAACAAAATAAAAGAATCACAAAGCGGCTTTAGGCCAGGTCAAGGAACGACTGACCATATATCCACATTAAAGATACTAATGGAAAAATGCTGGGAATGGAATCAAGATAAATTTGTTGGATTTATTGATTTACAAAAAGCCTTTGACAGGGTCCCAAGGGATCAACTGTGGCAAGCCATTGGACACGATGAATATGAAGTACCACAAAGTCTAATCAAAGCAATCAAAAGTATATACAAAAAGAGTGAACATAGAGTAAAAACAGAAGATAGACAAGGGCAATGGTTCAACGTGAGGAATGGAGTAAGACAAGGTGGAGTGTTATCTCCACTCTTGTTCATTCTATATATTGACAGAATAATCAAAGAAGTGGAGGGAGAGAGAGACGCAAGACCATTGGTGCTTGCGTATGCTAATGATATTGTGGTAGTAACAGACAGTTGGGAAGATATACAGTATGAAATGGATAATTGGAACAATGTACTAAACAGACATAAAATGCAGATGAATGTTGCAAAAACTGAGGTGATGAAAGTTGGCAGAGTACAAGAAGAAGAGAAGTTGTACTAGAAGGTCGACAGTTGAAACAGGTTAAACATTTTAAAGTACCTGGGAGTAGAGCTTTGCGAGGATAATCAGTAGGAATTTGAAATAAACAGCAAGATCACAAAATATAATAACACCATAAGAATTTTGCATCCACTATTAAAAGAAAATAATATTCCTTTTCAGTGCAAGAAAACTATTTATGTCTCTATTTTAAGACCAATATTAACATATGGTAGTGAAACCTGGGCTCAGATTAAGAAATTGAAAAATCGCATACAAGCAGCTGATATGAACGCTCTCAGAATGATAAAGGGAGTAACAAGACGTGACAAATTAAGAAATGAAAGAATCAGGCAGGAGGTTGGAGTTCTATCAGTATTAGATGTAATAGAGTGGAAGATGAGATGGTTCGGTCATGTCAAAAGGATGGGAGATCAGAGGTACCCAAAACAAATGCTAGAATGGGTGCCTGGAGGAAGAAGATCCATTGGAAGGCCCAGGACGAGATGGATGAAGGATGTGGAGGAGGCCCTGCTAGGGAGAGGGACAAGCCTCGCACAAGTACAGGAAAACACAACCTATGAGGACAGGGACATGTGGAGAAGACTGTTGAAGAGCGGTGGCGTTGGATGAGAAGGTGAGAAGTGTGAGAAGAAGTATGTATAATTATATTGCAATTCACCTTTCATGATTGAAGCTAGTACCTCTCTCTCTCGACATATTTATTGCGAGAGAGCAAGAGAAAGAAAAGAGGAATATCTTGGAGGAGGAGGAGGAGGAGGAGGAGGAGGAGGAGGAGGAGGAGGAGGAGGAGGAGGAGGAGGAGGAGGAGGAGGAGGAGGAGGAGGAGGAGGAGGAGGAGGAATAGGAGGGTTAAAGTTATAGAAAATAGAGGGAAATATAGCAAGGGATAAGATTAAAACAAAACAAAAACAGGGAATTAGGAGGAGGAGGAGGAGGAGGAAGAAAAGGAAGAGGAAGAGGAAGAGGAGGGTTAAAGTAACACATCTACACTTACTTTAATGGCACAAACAAGAGGTGTGAGACCAAACTTGTTCTCATCGTGTAGTGCATCAACCAGTACTTGTTGTGAGGTGAGCAGCCAGGCAAGGGGCGCCAGGTGACCAAACACTGCCATCACATGCAGCAAATTATTACCGCTGTGATCGCTTAGGTTCCTTATCAGTGTTCCCTCCATGTCAGCCACACTACGCTTCTGTATGGAGAGGATATATACTTAACTAGTTTGTATTGATGAAGAGTGGTACTTGGTAAATACAACTAGGTAAATACAACTAGGTAAATACTTTTATATAATTGTAAAAGGTGCAAGTGAGGTTTAGAGTGGAGATTAGACATAATATAACGTTCTAATGGTTTGTAGGATATAGATTTAAGATTGCATAGAGATTTTAGCATACATGTCTCAGTGTTTAGTGTGTAATTAACTAGGTAATTAGCATGAGGTAGGACTGGTTTCAATCTTTGTGTCGCTGTTCTACACGTGAAAAAAACAAACATAATTAACTAGTTTGAATCTTTCTTTCACTATAAAGGAGTCCAAATTAACACCAGGCACCAAGATAATACATTAATTACTATATAGTTGACATTCACCCAAAAAACTTGACGACATTCAGCAAACAGCCACATAGATAATGAATACATAATCTGTTCACTGTATTCCTTGTCTGTCTGTGTGTCTGTGTGTGTGTGTGTCTGAACCAAGATAATAACTCACCAATGATGGCAGGTCACCCTTCTTGGCAATATCAAAGATCCGTTTAATCCAGTCTGGCGTCCTCCCTCGCTCTCTCCCTCTGTGTTCTGGGCGCAGTCTCCTACTAGCTTCCTCCTCCTCTCTCCTGTGTTCTAAGCTAACCCCAGAGGTGCCCTGAGGCTCATCCAGACAGGACTCTCCGCGTGGTTGGGGACGGTCTCTCCTACGATGCCCAATACCCGGCGGACATCCTCGACTTGCTCTACCGCCTCTCAAACCTGGATCTGGTCCGGGAGAGGTCACAGCGTCATAGATCTTTTCACTGTACTGCTGGAAATCCGCTGAAAGGACAGGTGGTCCAGGTGGGCGGACTGATGTCTCCTCGCCAGAGTCAGCTGCGCCCCCGCCTGCAGAGGTTGCAGCTGTCGGCTGGCGAGATGTCCGTGTGCGTGTATGTTGAGGTTGGGGTTCCTGGGCTAGACGACGAACTTCCGGACCATGTGCCAACTCACTTAATGTGTCTATGATTGATACGGTCTTAAGGAAGCCCGGTTGGTGCACACTGCGTCTAGCGGCACGTCCGGTTGAGGTGCCATTGGCGGCGGATGAAGTGCCACCTACAGCCATGGAGCGGCTAGTGCCAACTATAGGGGTGGGAAGGGATAGTCCGCTACTACTGCTCCCACCCACATTACGCCCAATATGCCCGCCATTTCCTGGGGGGGCGCCTACAGGCCGGCCCCCCAGGGTAGACTGAGCCTTGCCTCGCCCCCCGCCACCACTCACGCCGCACACCAGTACACTGCCCAGGTCACCCATCCCCAGCAGCCGGCGCTCCTGTGACCTGCTGCGGATCTTGCTCCCCTGAAAACACAATGGAAATAAGTGTATGAACTTTCTGGTGTTATCCTGGGTAGTGCTCTTTGTATCTACACAATGGCTGTGATGTATGACTTGTATATCTATCAATCAATTCCAAAACAGTAAAGGAAACATTGTTTAAAATCACATACCACAACTGAGTACAAATCACTGATCAATAACAGTCAATTCCCCATAGTTTTGGGTTAATATGGAGACAAGGTTAGCCTACTCATTTTGAGGCCTTGTTTTTTTTTGCTTTAACAAGTTTCCGGAAGTTGATATATATTGCATGATATTCTGCAACCTCCATTCTATCAGACATGTAAGTATTAACTTTGGGAGAACACACTAATGTTATATCCAGACTCTGTATTACCCGAGTTAATTCCCAACTATTTATCCTTGGTGTGCCCTCCTCCTTACCGTGTTGGAGTGGAGGACACAGGTGCATGAGCCGCCCTGACGGTCATGATGCTGGCTCGCTGCAGCCTTGGTGTCAGGTGGGCGGGTGGGCTGGTCTGGGCGTCGTGCTCGGCGGACGGTGGGCGGTGATCGGTAGACAGGGCGTCGGTACACTTCAGCTCCACTACTGCTTGAGGAAGATACTGCCGCTGCTGCTGCAGGAGTAGCATCCACTGGCAGGGAGTAGGTGTCTGTGGAGGAGTAGGAGCGATCTTTGTTAATTCAAAGTGCTTACAGATACGGCAGCCGTACCCCGTTGTCATCCCCTACTGGTACGGCATGCGCCGGCGTCACCCACTGTGTTCACATTAAATTTGACATTTTCATCATACAAAAAGTTTCAGAAACACTTAGAAAGTTATCAACAGAATAATCTGTTATTTTACATCCTCACCAGAATGCACCTGGATATAAATAACACATTTTTCGTATAATTTTTATCTATTTTGAATGATTTTAACATTCGTTTCCGTCGCAAATGCATATATAACACCTCTGGGGACTTGTGGGAGTGTGGGGTTCTTGGGGGGAGGGCGGGGAAGACGAAATACAATGATTTACGCTATAAACAAGATGCCAGAATCACTAACATAACCTAACAATGACCTATTGACGAACGCACAATGCACAGACGGTCACAAAACCTGGCGTGTGGCTACGAAAAAAAATGGCGTCTGCACCTCGCCTAACCTCCAATTTTTGGTCATAGAAAACATTTGATATTTTCTAAACTAACCTAACATAACATAACCTAAATTAACCAAACCTTAACCTATATTGACAAATAACAGAACCTTGTTCAAACCAAACTAAACTTAACTTTTTGAAGGTAGTCTCACAGAAAACATTGAATATCTCACAAAGCTAAGAATGCATCAGGTAATGCCAAAATATAACTCTGAATTCTCTACAACATTCAGGTGAAGATGTAAAATAATACTTTGTTTTGGTCAGGTGTTCGTTCAAGTCTCCTTCAGTACTGTGTTGCAACATTCCACTGTGTCCAATTCACCTTATTAACATCCCTTTACTCACACCTTTAAATAAGCTCCGTCATAACAATAACCTCGCTCACTACAGGAGAATAACACTTGTGAGTTGACAGACGCGTCCATAATGTATCATGAATATTGAATACCAACACGTGGTTGGGACTCAATCAGGTGTTGACGTCGCTTAATACATTCCACTTACGAATGATAGAGAATGGTCTACACATGCAGTGAGTATATTAATGTTGGCGTGATGGTAATATCTATTACTTCCAACGTAACACGTCAACACGAATTGTACAGTATATATTTATATATGTTTTATTTTTAATCAAAAGGTACTGGCCTAGGGCAAAGAAAAATAAGTTTTTAAAAATTCCCGCTTGTCGTCAGACCCTTTAAATATGACAGTAGGAGAAATAGAATAGAATAGAATAGAATAGAATAGAATAGAATAGAATAGAATACACTCATTGGCTCAGACTTTATAAAAACGTATGGAGCACATTTCCTTCCTAACAAAATTAATAAAACGTATGCATATTCTTTCTTTTTAAAAAAAATTATAAAAAAAACATCACAGATCAACTAAAAAGTATACACAATAAAGAAAAAAATAAGAAAACTATTTACTAAAAATGTTATAATATAAATTTAAGCATCATTTCACCTAAACAAACTGAAAACTGATCTCAAAAATAATGTTAGATCCTTAGAGAACCTATACATTGTTGTAGAGATTCAGTTTAGTCTGAAAGTTGACAGTAGACAGTGAGAGTGTGAGAGGTGACACGTAACAGTTGACGCTTCATTTTAAAAAGAG
>JAPQNM010000016.1:6798540-6813540 GCA_029783475.1 Metacarcinus magister
AATAATAATATATCATCTATTTATTCTTTCATGTGTAGTACAGAAAATATACTTGCTTTGGATTGAGTAAGAAGTACAGGTTAATTAATATGCTCTGAAATAGACTTTTTTTTATAATGCAAACTGAATTGATATATAAATAGTGATGTGTGCTTTTATATATTATTAAGTAAACAGAATATTAAGTGTGTCAGTATCTGCAACAACCTTATCGCTTATCCAACTTTTGTATTGATTTTTATTTATTTACTTAAAGAACATACTTATAAAACACCAAGATATATGATGCCTGTTAGAGTAGTAGTGATTATCTCGCCTTATTACTGTTCTAGAGAGTAACAGTGACAATTACCTAAGTTTTACAATGACAAAACTCAATTCTCAAATATAGTTTAAAGTTCTTGAGATGGTAAGAACAACCTTGCTTAAGATCGCTTCAAAATAGTAACTTTAAAAAAAAACTATCTTTAATCATTATATTTTCCTTCCACAAACTTCTTATTCCCTCACTAATGATGACTAAGTAAGCATTGACCTATGAATGACGACAACCCTAGGACTAATAGCACCCTTAATTATCCTTCATTAACGGCTTATAATACCCTAAATAAAACCTGTTAATTGGATTTGTTGAAGTTGACAATGGAATGAAAATGAGGTGAGGTTACCAGATTTCTAGCACAGACAAACAAAATAAGAGAGAGAGAGAGAGAGAGAGAGAGAGAGAGAGAGAGAGAGAGAGAGAGAGAGAGAGAGAGAGAGAGAGAGAGAGAGAGAGAGAGAGAGAGAGAGAGAGAGAGAGAGAGAGAGAGAGATAAAGTTATAATGGAAACACATAAAGAAAGGATAATAATGAAGGAGAAGGAAGGGAATAAATAAGAGTAAGAGGAATGAAAGAGAAGAGAGGAGGGGAAGGAGGAGGAGGAAGAGGAGGAGGAGGAGGAGGAGGAGGAGGAGGAGACAAGATATTTAGAGTTCAAAAACACTTTACTCTCACCTCTCTCTCTCTCTCTCCCTCTGCTTTTGTTTTCATAGGAGATAAAATAGAAAACGGCTCTCCCAGCCCTCCCACTCAGTCCCTCTCAGCTGCCTTTAATAATCTGCAGGAAATACAGTGATAATATTCTTGTAGACACCACCACAAGGCATAAATTGTATATATATTGTATAATTCTACAGTATTCTATTTCACCACTTATTCCATACATAGAATTATTCATCATTGATCTCACTTAAACTCAGTGTCCTGTGCATTTTTATTTATCAGACAAACCTTTTAACAGGAATGATATGACTCTTGAAGGGATGATCTTTGTAATGTCTGATTTGAGGCAGAGAATGAAATGATCCTGAATGCCACTATTAGTAACTACACAAAACTTTACACATAACAATAACAATAACAATAGACGGCATACCAAGGAAACTACTCTGGATAAGTCAAAATGTGTATAATTCAGTATAAATGTGTATAATTCAGTAAAAATGTGTATAATTCAGTAATAATGTGTATAATTCAGTAATAATGTGTATAATTCAGTCATAATGTGTATAATTCAGTAATAATGTGTATAATTCAGTAATAATGTGTATAATTCAGTATAAATGTGTATAATTCAGTAATAATGTGTATAATTCAGTATAAATGTGTATAATTCAGTAATAATGTGTATAATTCAGTATAAATGTGTATAATTCAGTATAAATGTGTATAATTCAGTCAAAATGTGTATAATTCAGTAATAATGTGTATAATTCAGTCTAAATGTGTATAATTCAGTCTAAATGTGTATAATTCAGTCTAAATGTGTATAATTCAGTCTAAATGTGTATAATTCAGTCTAAATGTGTATAATTCAGTCAAAATGTGTATAATTCAGTCATAATGTGTATAATTCAGTCAAAATGTGTATAATTCAGTATAAATGTGTATAATTCAGTCATAATGTGTATAATTCAGTCAAAATGTGTATAATTCAGTCAAAATGTGTATAATTCAGTCATAATGTGTATAATTCAGTCAAAATGTGTATAATTCAGTATAAATGTGTATAATTCAGTCAAAATGTGTATAATTCAGTCATAATGTGTATAATTCAGTCAAAATGTGTATAATTCAGTATAAATGTGTATAATTCAGTCAAAATGTGTATAATTCAGTAATAATGTGTATAATTCAGTAATAATGTGTATAATTCAGTCATAATGTGTATAATTCAGTCTAAATGTGTATAATTCAGTCAAAATGTGTATAATTCAGTCTAAATGTGTATAATTCAGTCTAAATGTGTATAATTCAGTCTAAATGTGTATAATTCAGTCTAAATGTGTATAATTCAGTCAAAATGTGTATAATTCAGTCAAAATGTGTATAATTCAGTCATAATGTGTATAATTCAGTCAAAATGTGTATAATTCAGTAATAATGTGTATAATTCAGTAATAATGTGTATAATTCAGTCAAAATGTGTATAATTCAGTCAAAATGTGTATAATTCAGTCATAATGTGTATAATTCAGTATAAATGTGTATAATTCAGTATAAATGTGTATAATTCAGTCATAATGTGTATAATTCAGTAATAATGTGTATAATTCAGTATAAATGTGTATAATTCAGTCAAAATGTGTATAATTCAGTATAAATGTGTATAATTCAGTATAAATGTGTATAATTCAGTATAAATGTGTATAATTCAGTATAAATGTGTATAATTCAGTATAAATGTGTATAATTCAGTCAAAATGTGTATAATTCAGTAATAATGTGTATAATTCAGTATAAATGTGTATAATTCAGTAATAATGTGTATAATTCAGTATAAATGTGTATAATTCAGTATAAATGTGTATAATTCAGTAATAATGTGTATAATTCAGTCATAATGTGTATAATTCAGTAATAATGTGTATAATTCAGTCATAATGTGTATAATTCAGTATAAATGTGTATAATTCAGTAATAATGTGTATAATTCAGTAATAATGTGTATAATTCAGTAATAATGTGTATAATTCAGTAATAATGTGTATAATTCAGTATAAATGTGTATAATTCAGTCAAAATGTGTATAATTCAGTAATAATGTGTATAATTCAGTATAAATGTGTATAATTCAGTAATAATGTGTATAATTCAGTCAAAATGTGTATAATTCAGTAATAATGTGTATAATTCAGTAATAATGTGTATAATTCAGTAATAATGTGTATAATTCAGTAATAATGTGTATAATTCAGTAATAATGTGTATAATTCAGTATAAATGTGTATAATTCAGTAATAATGTGTATAATTCAGTAATAATGTGTATAATTCAGTCAAAATGTGTATAATTCAGTTAAAATGTGTATAATTCACTTTGAACTCATACTTTTCCACATCAACCTGACCCACTGAATAATAAATGTGTGGTCAGGTGCACCATCCACTGAAACACAGCCCTATAACAACACTGTAATCTGTGTGTGTGTGTGTGTGTGTTTTGCAAGTCCTCTCCAGTGAAGCACTACTCTCTCATACTGAAGAGGCTTGCGTGTTCCAGTAATCAGTTGAGTGACCACAAAAGAAACGCAGCAAAGGGTCTCGGAAACACCTCCTCTGTATACTCTGCTATGAATAGACAGAGCACGGAGGGGGAGGCGAGTGTAGTGTCTCCCTGAATCCTGTCATGCCTTGTCTTGGCTACCTCGCTTTAGGACAGTGGTTCACAAACTTGTTTATCTTGTTACCCAAGTTAACATGCCACATTAGGCGTGCTAACCCTTTCATAAAATGTTAATATTGATGTGTATGGCTATATTAAAACACTTTATATATATTTTACCCCCCCATTGCCCACAAAAAACTGTTATATTACCTCCAGTTAGGGAATCACTGTTTTAGGGGATAACAGCCTGGTATATAGATAGATAGATAGATTATTTAGAGGTATACACGGATACACTTCGTTATAACCAAACCCTTACAAGAAATTCAAAGGTGTGAACGAGATCTAAAAAAATGCAGCTTAAGAGAGAATTATTGGCATTATTTTAGATCAATATTTGTAACCAAGATCTTGAAAACTTGTATTAATTTTCCTTTTATTTTATTCTTCTTTTTTTTTTTTTACATTGAAAGGATAGGAGAAATATTCTGTGTTGCTACTTCCTAATTCTCTTTCAATTGTAACAGAATATCACAAAACAACACTTGAGAAACGGTATCAGTCTTCTCTATCAAAGTGGCAACAATGAACAATTTTCTTATATACAAATCAATACTATTTACAATCAAACATTTACACTTGACATTGCTACATAGAATTTCAAATCATATATACAATTCTACTTTCATAGGAATAGAAATGGCTAGCAGCTTTTATTTATTTATTTTATTTATTTATTTATATACATTAAAAGGATACTGGCTAAGGGACAACACAAACACACCCGCCCCCCCCAAAAAAAAATCCCTCGTATCGCCAGACCTTGTAAAGAGGACAGTAGGAGAAATATCTTGGCTTTTCACACATTATATACAACTTTACAATAACCAAACCAAAGAAAAATTCATTAATATACTTACAAAATCATACTACAATTATGAAAGAGAGAGAGATGGGTAGAATTTGAATACAGGTTCACTATCAATAATCTGGGTACAGCAAACAGTTCATTCTGGGTACAGCGGCATCAAAACATAAACTTGTAATATTTCTGTTTATGGAAATACAAAAAATAAATAAATAAATAAATATGTACAGGTTGCTTATCAACAATTCGACATGAGCAAACAGTACCATAAAAAAATTAACACAAACAGCATCTCCTGAAAACAGTGATGCACCAACTCGGGAAATTTTAAACTGTGCTCTCAAATTCATGCCGGAAAACTGATGGAACCGGAATATTGATTGTTAACCTGTACAATTATGAAGAGAGATATGGGTAGAATTAAAATAGCAGCCTCTCTCTCTCTCTCTCTCTCTCTCTCTCTCTCTCTCTCTCTCTCTCTCTCTCTCTCTCTCTCTCTCTCTCTCTCTCTCTCTCTCTCTCTCATCTTATACAAACACCTAAACTTGATGCAGCCTCGTCTTCTATCCTCTTGTGCGTAACATTCACCTCCTCTTGGGTCAACACTCTCTCCATGTGTCTGTATACAATGCGGTAACAGTGCGAGGTGAGGCTCTTCTTAGGATGGGTGAAAGAGTCTATCAAATGCACCTGAAGGAAATATAAAACACCTTTTTTAATATAATGTAATGAGATGTGTATGCGGTAATTGATAATAATAATAATAATGATAACCTGTATTACCACCATAAGTTATATACATTTATAGTAAGAGAAATACAAAATAATTATAAAAAAATACTAATTAAAATACTAATGTCTAATGTATAATTGTTTGTATCAATAGAGATTAAACTTCAATGCCACACAAGCTCTTGAATAGATCATAGTAATTATAATAGTATTTATAATAGTATTTATAATAGTATTTTCACTGGCCATCATGCGACCTCTAACTGAGACAAGGTACACATACACACACACGTACACACACACACCCATGCATATGTACACACACAAATACCCTTATCAATTTAGCCCCTGGGTTAATAGAGGAGAAAGTTTTTTAATTCAGTAATGCAAATAATGTGAATTTTTGTTTGTGTGATAAAAAAAATCATACAAAATAGAGGGGGAAAAAAATCTGTATAATAAAAATACATCTATTACATATCTGAAGAGTCAAATATATAAAAAAAATTTAAAAAAATGAAAAATGAAATATAAAAAAATATATATATATAAAAAAATAAATAAATAAAAAATAGATCAAATATAAAATAAGAAAAATAAAATATGATAAATAAAATAAATAAATAAATAAAAAAAATAAATAAATAAATAGAAAAACCGCAAACTAATACTACACCCCTTACCTGCTCCACTAGGTTTCCTCCCACTGTGCGTACAAGGTCGTAGAAATCGGCACACTCATACTGCTTGTCTTGGGGGAGCCAGAAGCTGATATCATTAACACACGGATTGTATCGACTCACACACTGAAAACACACACACACAAACACATTAATTAAGGTTTGCAATACATCATTAAATAAGACCATATGAAAAATTTGAAGAAAAAAAGATAATGAGACATAATTGAAGTAAAAGTTCAATGAAAAATTTGAAGAAAAAGATAGACATATTTTAAGCAAATATAACACAATTAAGGTTTGCATTAGACTATTAAATAAGACAATATGACAAATTTGAAGAAAAAAAAATAATGAGACATAATTGAAGTAAAAAATCTATGAAAATTTTGAAGAAAAGAAATAATGAGACATATCTGAAGTCAAATAAAAATAAATAAATAAATAAAAAAAAAAAAATAAATAATAATAATAATAAAATATAAAAAAAATTAATAAATAAATATATATAAAAAAATAATATATACAAACTTCAAAATAAGACCAACCTAGACTCACCTTGTATGTCACCTTAGTGGCCGGGTCATCAAACTCAAACTGGGAGAGGAAACCCGAGTCCTTGGACCAAAATATCCTGATGTCTGGTATGTTGTAAATCTTCATGGCCCACCGCTCCAAACCCAAACCAAACGCCCATCCAACCTTATCCTGAACACCAGCTGCAATAACAACAACACTATGTCAAGGCAGGGAGGGAGGGAGGGAGGGAGGGAGGGAGGGAGGGAGGGAGGGAGGGAGGGAGGGAGGGAGGGAGGGAGGGAAGGAGGGAGCTGAGAGGTAAACTTTAGACAAGCCAAAAAGGTATTAGTAATATAAATCTTTACGCTCATTGATATAAGTTAATTAAAATGTATCTATTTATCAATACCAAGCTGTCATTCCTCTAAATGGGTGTAGTCGAAACAAGATGTACATACATACATACACCCACACGTACACACACATACACTCCTCTCACTTAGTCTCAAGGCCCCTAGTGGAATGGTGTTGAGAGGAGGAGGAGGAGGCAGAGGAAGAGGAAGAGGATAATAATGCACTAGTCTCTGGTTAGTACAGTGGTAGTGCACTTGGCTGCAATGCTGTTGTCCTGCGTTGGAGCCTCACTCAGGCACGATAAAAAGCTTTTCACTGTTGTCAGAGGTTACTGCCCCTGTGAGTTAGGTGAGGGGGAGGGTTGAGTCAGCTGCCAAGGTGTTCCTGCTGACGCAGCCACAGCCGAGGCTGACTCAGAATCAGAATCAGTTTATTTCCATAAAGATGGCTTTTCTTTACATTATTTGAGATAACTTAAGACTACAATTAATATCTAATTTAAGTGGTACATCTATTACCTAAATATTAAAGAGTATTTAAGAGTATTTATATACATATATTAGCATTGGTATTGAGGAAAATCCTGAGTTTCTTCCTAAACATGGGTAAGGTGTGAGAGTTTGTTACATGGGTGGGCAGGGAGTTCCATAGCCTCGGTCCCAGCACAGTGAGGGAACGCTTACCGCTGTCTGTGTTGGTGTGTGGCACGTATAGTTTGTTTTGTTGCCTTGTGTGTATGTGGTGTAGTGCTTCACTCACTGTGGGGAGGTGTAAGAACCATTCGGGGAACACATTGTTAGTGATCTTGAAGACATTAACTGCCACATCAAACACAACTTTGTCTTTCACTTTGAGCCACTGGAGCTGTGTGATGAACGGGGTGGCGTGATCACTTTTCCTTGCTCCTCCTACACAGATCTTTGCTGCGAAGTTTTGCAGTTTCTGTACACGATGCAGCAGTGTATTGTTCGTTGACCCGTAGATTGGTAGACAATAATACATAATACTAAGGGCAAGAGACTGTACCACCATTGCTCTTGTATCCTTTTCAAATTTGTCCTTTATTCTATTTAAGAATAGTAGAATTCCCATAACCTTTTTGTGCATCTCTTTGATGTGTGTGTCAAAGCTCAAGTGACAGTCCATGTATATGCCTAGATTTTTTACGTGTTTACTTGGAGTGATGGGGGTGTTATCAATTTTAATGGTGGTGTTCTCGGGTATGCGTCTCACGTGGGTGAAGAGGGGCCCTGAGCCACCCAACATGTATGTGTTGGGTGTAATAGTGTTCACACTTACAGTGTGTATTCACACTGTCCCTTCACTCTGTCACTCATTGGCGACCTTTAAACCTTTTAAACCCTAGAGGAAAAGAGAAGGTCACTCTGCCCCACACAGCCCGTCAGGTCAGACATATAAGAGATGAGAGTGCGGGTTTTATTTAAGGTTTACTCCTGCGTCTTCATAGGTAACTGAAGCGCCCTCTCCCTCCCACACCTGATCTGATCCACAGTAACACCACACGTGCAGGAACCTCCACCACGGAAGGAGGATTGTGCGTGAGTGATCAAAGTGAATTTATGAGTCAAGACGCGGCATTGACAACCCACGGAGGAGGTTCCCACACATCTGTTGTAACCCATGGATCAGATCAGGGGCAGGGAGGGAGAGAGGCATCAATTTCCTATGCAATGGCAAGGGTAAATCTCACCTTCTCTTCATAAAATGTGCCGCAATACACTCATACCTTGTTTTAATGGACAAAAGGGGGAAACATGGGTCTGATAATGCTGATTGTCTGTAGTTACCAACAACACTAAGTCTGTAGTGATTATTATCAACAATCACATTACCAAACAAAGAGGAATAATATAGTAGTATACAGTTAATGAAGCACACTATCCAATCTGACAGTGTATAATACCTGTACACTGTATATATAACACACTATAATACAGTAATTGAACATTTATTATTTAAACTCAGACTTACACGTGTGGTTACACTGATGTAAACAAAGTTGCTTTTGATATCCGTTAAAGGGTGGTCCATAAAACCAAGGTATGAGTGTACTATGTTAAAATTCTTGTTTATAAGGTGATAATACTAACCATTGACTAGTATTTCCTGTTCAATGATGCCACAGCCTAACAGCTCCACCCATTCCCCATTCAGCTGCACCTCCAGCTCCCATGACGGGTGGGTGAAGGGGAAGTAAGCGTCCACCCATCGGATCTCAGCCTCTGTTAACACATTAATTAAATCACCATTACTTTGCAAATATTAAAGCTACTTCTTACAGAAAATAAAGCCTACGTTTTTTTTTATATATACATTAAAAGAGTACTGGTTAAGGGACAACAAAAATACGTATGTAAAATCCTGCTTGTCGCCTATACATACATTAACTTATATTGTCAACAAGATTCTAGTCATACATTTCACTAACAACACTGATCACTTCTTGTTTGCCTTATTCACTAATTGCTTTGCTAACAAGATAAACAGACTTTCCATGGAATATTTTACACCTAAACACACATGATCGCACCTTTGCCAAATAAAGTGGTAGCCAGGCCCACCAGGCACTTCTTGAGGTCAGCTTCCATCCGTTGGGCAGACTCAGCACTGTGCACACATTGATGTTTGTTCGTACGTTCACCACTCTCAAATAGCTGGTATTCATCCATGTTCTGATGCGTTCCATATATCTGAAAGTAAATGTTTGTCAGTGCCTCAGTGGTGCAGTGGTTAGCATGTCTGACTACCAATCCGCTGGCCTGAGTTCAATCCTGGGTGAAGGCAGTCAAAACACAGCTCACCCAGCTGTTCATGCTCCCAAATGGGTTGGTAGATAAATGGGTACTTAGGGAAACCTGGGGAAGGTAAACTGTGGAAACTCGGATGTCACAGTGGCCCTGTGTCCCGGCGTAACAGATTAATTTCCACCACAGGCTCAAAGGTCAATGTGACGGGAGATGAACGCATGCACACACACAGTCTTCCACTCTTCACATTTATAATTAAGCAAGTTTAAAATGTATATTTTCAGCCTATGGCTGTTTTTTCTAATAAACCGTCTATTATTATTATTATTATTATATTATTATTATTATTACAGCTACAGCGTGTGTCAATACACCTTACCTTACCTTTAAAATATTCAACATAAAAGTTTGTAAAATGAGGCATGGAAGAGCCTTAGGATATTTTAGTAAACTAGAAACAGTAGAAAAAACAAAATTATAACAAATACTTAAATGACCCTATCAAGTAAATGGTGTATGTGAAAGGAAGACAGAAGAAAGGAAGACAGAAGAAAGGAAGATGAATTTGAAAGGAAGACAGAAGAAAGACAGAAGAAAGACAGAGATAGACAGGAGAAAGGAAGACAGAAGAAAGAAAGACAGAAGAAAGAAAGACAGAAGAAAGGAAGACAGAAGAAAGGAAGACAGAAGAAAGGAAAGACAGAAAGAAAGACAGAAGAAAGGAAGACAGAAGAAAGACAGAGATAGACAGGAGAAAGGAAGACAGAAGAAAGAAAGACAGAAGAAAGAAAGACAGAAGAAAGGAAGACAGAAGAAAGGAAGACAGAAGAAAGGAAGATGAATGAAAGGAAGACAGAAGAAAGGAAAGACAGAAGAAAGACAGAAGAAAGAGAGAAGACAGAGAAAGGAAGACAGAAGAAAGGAAGACAGAAGAAAGGAAGACAGAAGAAAGAAGACAGAAGAAAGGAAGACAGAAGAAAGGAAGACAGAAGAAAGAAAGACAGAAGAAAGGAAGACAGAAGAAAGACAGAAGAAAGGAAGACAGAAGAAAGAAAGACAGAAGAAAGAAAGACAGAAGAAAGAAGACAGAAGAAAGAAAGACAGAAGAAAGGAAGACAGAAGAAAGACAGAAGAAAGGAAGACAGAAGAAAGACAGAAGAAAGAAAGACAGAAGAAAGAAAGACAGAAGAAAGATAGAAGAAAGAAAGACAGAAGAAAGAAAGACAGAGAAGAAAGACAGAAGAAAGAAAGACAGAAGAAAGAAAGACAGAAGAAAGAAAGACAGAAGAAAGGAAAGACAGAAGAAAGACAGAAGAAAGAAAGACAGAAGAAAGAAAGACAGAAGAAAGAAAGACAGAAGAAAGATAGAAGAAAGAAAGACAGAAGAAAGAAAGACAGAAGAAAGATAGAAGAAAGAAAGACAGAAGAAAGAAAGACAGAAGAAAGAAAGACAGAAGAAAGACAGAAGAAAGAAAGACAGAAGAAAGAAAGACAGAAGAAAGAAAGACAGAAGAAAGAAAGACAGAAGAAAGACAGAAGAAAGAAAGACAGAAGAAAGAAAGACAGAAGAAAGAAAGACAGAAGAAAGAAAGACAGAAGAAAGAAAGACAGAAGAAAGAAAGACAGAAGAAAGGAAGACAGAAGAAAGAAAGACAGAAGAAAGAAAGACAGAAGAAAGAAAGACAGAAGAAAGGAAGACAGAAGAAAGAAAGAAAGACAGAAGAAAGGAAGACAGAAGAAAGAAAGACAGAAGAAAGAAAGACAGAAGAAAGAAAGACAGAAGAAAGAAAGACAGAAGAAAGAAAGACAGAAGAAAGAAAGACAGAAGAAAGACAGAAGAAAGAAAGACAGAAGAAAGAAAGACAGAAGAAAGAAAGACAGAAGAAAGAAAGACAGAAGAAAGAAAGACAGAAGAAAGAAAGACAGAAGAAAGAAAGACAGAAGAAAGAAAGACAGAAGAAAGAAAGACAGAAGAAAGAAAGACAGAAGAAAGAAAGACAGAAGAAAGAAAGACAGAAGAAAGAAAGACAGAAGAAAGAAAGACAGAAGAAAGAAGACAGAAGAAAGAAAGACAGAAGAAAGAAAGACAGAAGAAAGAAAGACAGAAGAAAGAAAGACAGAAGAAAGAAAGACAGAAGAAAGAAAGACAGAAGAAAGAAAGACAGAAGAAAGGAAGACAGAAGAAAGAAAGACAGAAGAAAGAAAGACAGAAGAAAGAAAGACAGAAGAAAGAAAGACAGAAGAAAGAAAGACAGAAGAAAGGAAGACAGAAGAAAGGAAGACAGAAGAAAGGAAAGACAGAAGAAAGAAAGACAGAAGAAAGAAAGACAGAAGAAAGGAAGACAGAAGAAAGGAAGACAGAAGAAAGAAAGACAGAAGAAAGACAGAAGAAAGGAAGATACATAAAAAAAAAAGATAAAAAAAAGAAAGAAAAACAGTTTTAGAGCAATGAAGGAATACAGTGAAGTACAACACTGTAATATACACAGTTATACACCCTTACCTCCTTTAATGTACAGAGCCTCACTCCCTCCAGCTGATGAAAGACTGGGTAGTGTGAGGCATCAATCTCATCCCTACGGTACACATCACCAATCACTAAGAAGTTGTCAAGCCCCATGCTGATCAATTCACTCTGGAACACAGGTCATCATTATTACATTATTAACACTTAAACACACCAACCTCAACTCAACCTATCATAACCTAACAAGTTGTCACCTAACCTAACCTAGTTCAATTCACTCTGGAACACACAACAACATTACATCACAAGAAATAATAAGAAATAACGGATTCAAACTAGAAAAATGTAATCTAGTAGTGTCGATAGGGGGTGAGTTTGACCACAAAATTTGAACTTTACTCTCATTCTATAAAGGTGCTAGAAACGAGACTCAGATTTGCACACAAAATTCACCTCTAATGAGACTTTATTTTCTGTAAATATCATGGTGTTCCCTGCAATACAAAAAAGATAAATAATGGAAATATGTGGGCAGGATGCAAAAAAACATTGGGGTGAGTTTGGCCACCACAAGGGGTGAGTTTGACCATCACTAATTTGTTCACATATTTGTTTTTCTAATCAAGCAAATACCATCTCAGAAAGTGTGCATTACTTTAAAAACTGAAAATATATGGTAGCTATTTTACAGATATCAAATCATAATGTAAGACATTTTAACACATCAAAATGGAAAATAATATTCATCACACATCATTAGCTAGCTACTAATTGTGTAAAACTTAACTGCATTTTTGCTATTTAACACTTCTTAAATGATTGGAAATTCTTGTACGCACTCTTCAATACCATTTCATCTAGGCAGAAGGGAAGAGTACCTGAAATAATAACCAGACCAAAGAATATGTGCTGCACTTCAACTCTGTCAACGTCATCTTGAGATGGCCACTTATATCCATCAGGGTATTTCCTTAGAAATTTCATTGAAACACTCTTCTTGTGTACACTTAACACTCTGCCTATATAAAACTGAGCACCATAATCTACACAATAATACTCATCTTCTTTAATGTTGCTTTGTATGTTCTTGTACATATTTTTCATTCTGCTTAGATTGTCCTCCCACCTGGTTCACTAATATCTATCTCTTCTAGCTCATCCACTTCATCAGAGTCTAACTCTTCTAACTCCTCCACAGGTTCAGGTGCCTGTTTTTTCTTTCCTTTTACTCTTGATTCTTTTTCTTTTATGGCATCGGCAAATGCCTTGTCTGTAATCACAGCAGCACCGCAGTCTATTTTACGGCGTGTAGGACGTGGAGCTTCTCCTTGATTTCTTGACTTTGGACTAATGCTGTCTGCCAGCAACTGCTCGAAGGTGCCACTGGGTTTAGCAATGGGCAGTTTTTGTGGTGTCATTGCAGTGCCCCTGGATGTTGTAGGCTCACTCACTTTTTCCATCTGTTGATAAACGGCGAGCAGCTTGGGATCAAATACATCTTTAGGGTATACAGTTCTGTCAGTGGGGTAAATTCCAGTCTTCCTCAAACTGGATGAAATGTTTTTCACAGTAAATACTTCCTGCCAAATGGAACCAACCAGGTTAATAAATGTTGCTCTGCTGATGTGAGCAGCATGATGTGATGTGTCCGCTGGTAACTTGCAATAAGCTTATCCCACTTGGCCTTTAGTGGCCTAAAACAACAGACATCCAAAGGCTGCAATCTGTCTGTTGTATGTGGTGGAAGCTTGATAATTGTTATTTCTTGATCTATAGCTTTCTTCACAACATCGTAGCAAATATGAGATGCATGTCCATCAAAAATTAGGAGGATAGGTCTTTGTGTTATGGTTTCACAGAAGTTGCTAAACCAAGATCATCAGAACCTGAAAAACAATGCAGACTATGCTAGGAACAAATAAAAAACAAACTAATAAAATAATAATGATAAAATAAAAATAAAATAAAATACATTAAAAGAGTAAAATATCAATGGTCAAACTCAGCCCAAGGTTGTGAATTTACCTGGGGTGAGTATGACCACATGTTAAATTATACATTTAACAGAATTAGATTAATATATGGACATTATATGGCCAAAATTTCAAGTTTCTGATATTTATTATTTACGCAAAATAATAAAGTTTTAAAAATTTTCAAAAATGATATGACGAAGTTTTAAGCAACTTTTTTTCAGACCCCTTCATTTTAATGTGTATAGATGTTTTAATTTTTGTCTTAAAAGTCTATAACTTTGAACAGCTTATGACAAGGAACTATTCTAAGAATTCAGTGTGTAAATTGTGTAATTGGAGTCAATTTATGAGTTTTATTGACATTGGTCAAACTCAGCCCATTGGTCAAAATGGTCAAACTCATCCAATCAACACTAAAGAAATAAGCCTAGATTGGTTTACAAATAGGGTGGTAGATGATTGAAACAGACTCAGTCATCAGGTAGTTAGTGCACAGACGATAGAAAGTTTTGAAAGAAGACTAGACGGCTTTATGGATGGGGATGAGAGGTGGGTGTAGGTAATAAGAGAGTATTGGAGTAACAGGAACTACCTAGTGCATACCTCCAGGCCTTTTGTAGCTTCCTTATATTATTATGTTCTTATCACCAACCTCAACTCATTTAATTAACAGGAATATGTACAACTTTAGATTCATATAATTTCTGAAAACTGTAATGCACATTTCTACGAGGCATTACCAATTCAAAATACTGGCAGAATAGGTGTTGTTTTGGTATTATTAAAGAGATCCAAGTAGAATTACATGAGACACTCAAACCAAATCACGTATAGTATCATGAAAAATACAACTGGAATTGCTTCGGAAATAGTGAAGACCAAGAATTTAAGTAAGTATTTTCACGTTATGGTCAAATCCCTACATTTTTGTGCATTTGTATGTCATTCAATATCTTGAGTAAGCTACAGTATGCTTCTATATAACTA
>JAPQNM010000016.1:6818540-6822975 GCA_029783475.1 Metacarcinus magister
CTTTTAATTTCATACCGGTACCTCTCGTTACTGACGCGTTATTCATTTCAAAAAGTACTTCTGGATTGATTTTGTCAAATTTGTTTAATATTATAAAGACTTCAATCATATCTCCCTTAATTCTTCGCTTATGGAGAGTGAACATGTCTAACTATTTTAATCGTTCCTCATATGATAAATTACGTAATGTAGGAATAAGTTTTGTCGCTTGTCTCTCTACTCTTTCCAGCAAGTTTTGGTCTTTAATGTAGTTTGGTGACCAGAATTGTATATCATTTTCAAGGTGTGGCCTTACAAATGCTGTATAGAGTTTTTTCATTACTTCTGGTGCTTTGTTATTGAAATTTCTTGATATTAGCTCTAACATCATATTTTCTTTCTTACTGGCAGCTATGCACTGATCACTCACTTTTAGATTACAGTTAATGATTACACCAAGATCTTTTTCTTGTTTGACTGATCACGCATTTTGTATTAAAAATTTGGATTTTTATCGCCAATATGCATAACCTTACATTAGTTTGTATTAAAAGACATTAACCATTTCTCACTCCAATCGATTAGTTTGTTTAGATCCTCTTGAATTTTATCACAGTCTTCAGTGCGTATTACTTTACCACCAAGTTTTGTATCGTCTGCGAATTTTGTTACTTTTGACAAAAGATTCCCTTCTAAATCATTTACTTATATGATGAAGAGCGTGAGTCCCAGGACCGACCCTTGAGGCACAATTATTAATTACGTTTTGCCAATCAGATACTTCGCCATTTAGAACAACTCGTTGTTGTCAGTCTGAGAGCCAGTCTTCTGTCCACATGCATAGATGCCCTCCTATTCCATGTGCCATCACTTTAGATATGAGCCGTTTATGAGGAACTTTATCAAATGCTTTTTGAAAATCCAAGTAAATCACATCATATGGTTCCCGGACATCCCAACTTGCGTAAACATCATTAAAGAAGTCTAACAGATTAGTCAGACATGATTTAATACTACGAAATCCGTGCTGGTTTTCCGTTATTAATTTGTTTTTCTCGAGGAACTCAACTATCTTATCCCTGATGATCTTTATTGAATAAACTTGTTATAGGAGTTTCTAGCTGTGCACAACATTCTTTAAGTAGCCGTGGTGAAATTTCATCTGGACCAATGGACTTATTTGGATCAATCTTGTGTAAATATTTACGAATCTCATGTGCTTGAATTTCGGTTATGATGAGCTTTTCTTCATCGGGGCCTTGAAATATATTCGACGAGATAGGGATATCTACTTTATCTTCCTCAGTAAAGACTCTACTGAACGTTGAAATAAGTATGGAGGCCATATCCTTGTCATCGCTGATTAGTTTATTATTATTATCTACTAGTGGGCCTATATTATTTTTACGGTTTTTTTCTTTCGTATATAACTATAGAACAATTTGGGATTTTTCTTTGCTTCGTGAGATATCCTTACTTCATACTTGCGCTTTTTTTTTCCTTACCTCTTTTTCGCACGTTCTCTTAAGATCAACGTAACTGTTGAAATCTGAGGTTAACTGTGATAATTTGAATTTTTTGTAAGCTTTTCTCTTTTCTGATATAATTTTTTGTAAGCTGTCAGTCATCCATAATGGTTGACATACATTAATTCTTCGTGGCTTATGTGGAATATTTTCATTAACTATCGATTTGAGATTTGCTGTGAATGTATTATAAGTTTCGTCTATGCATAACATTATCTAAGCATTAATTCCAGTTTACTGATTCTATTTCCCTTCTTATGTTCGCAAAATTTGCTTTCCTTTAGTTAGATACCAATAACATATTTTCTTTTGTTATAATTTAAAGGTTTAATTCGGTTCTAACGATGTTGTGATCACTGTTCCCCAGAGGTTCGCCTACTTCACAACTGTGAATAATATCGCTGTCATTCGTGAATATTAGGTCTAAGATATTATTTCCTTGAGTAGGTGTCTGAACTATTTGATATAGAAAAGCCTCCTCTGCTAGTTCTAATAATCTTGTTCCTTCTCGATTGGCCGTTAAAGTGTGACCAGTTTACTGAGGGGTTGTTAAAATCTCCGCAAATTACTGCATTTTTATCTTTAATGACAGATTTAATTTCATCATAAAGAATTCTATCATTTTCTTCGCTTAATTTCGGAGGTCTGTATACTATGCAGAGGATATATTTCTTATTTTTTTTCCGTAATTTCAACATAGAGAGTGTCATATGCATCCACATTTATTTTATTGATCTTAACGACTTTCATAAAATTTTTTGCATATAATAAAACACCTCCATTTTTATGTGTACTGCATTTCAAGAATACATTATAACATTTAATGACACTTCCGCAATTTGATGTTTGTCGCGTGTATTTATCCACGATTCCGTTAACACAATAATGTCTGGGTTTTCGGCGGTCGCATGTATTATCAACTGATTTAGTTTCGGAATAATACTCCTTACGTTAGCGTAAAAGATGCTTATTTTCTCAGACGCTTTAGGGCTATACTTAGTGTTTATTCGAGCCCTTCTTTTGAAAATTTACCGCATCAGACCTCACAAACTTCTTGGCTGCTTGTCTCTGTACTTCTGTCAACAGACAAGGGCCTAAACTCTACCTGGCCATCTGTCTGAGTACCTATTGTATTGACCTCGTTTGGCTCGCCTATAACTACCTCACGACTAGTTTGGACAGGCTGAATCCCTCTTTTTGGTAATTTCGCCTTATTTCTTTTTAACTCGTATTTCACACCTTCGTTCAAAACTCTATCTAATCTCGCTTTTCCTACTCTGTTAAGGTGAAGGCCATCTCCGCTAAACAAGCTCCTATCGTTGCTGAAATGATCCCACACATCAACATACATCACATCTTCCTTACTACATAATTTCTCCAGACGTGTGTTTATTCCTAACATTCTACTAAGGACGAGTGGACCAACATCATATCTGGGAATCAATCCGCAGACCACTGACCGCCTACGGCTATCCTTAATCTTTCTTATCATTGCCTTATATTTCTCGTACAACTCCTCGGACCTGTCCTTAATAACGTTGTTTGTGCCAACTTGATACACAAAAACAGTTTCTTCGGAAGAATTAACGACTAATTCATCAATTTTATCCGTTATATTTTCAACTCTTTTTCCCGGATAGCAGAAATTTTTCCTCCTTGGTCCTTTCACACAAAACTCCTCGTCTTGATGTCTTACTAGACTATCACCAACCAATATGACGCCAGGCTCATCACGAACCTCATCTTCCAATACCTGGAACCTGTTTCGCATGACAACACTGCTATAACTGGCACCTCTCTCAACCTTGCTCCCTCTTTTGACACGTTGGAAGTCATTTTTCTCTAATTTCGTAATCCTATCTTCCATTTCATTAATATGAACAACTGATTCATTGATCACTAATTCCCTATCTTTCTCTCCTACATCCTTTTCTAAAACAACGCTTATATCTGCAGCTTCTAACTTTGCTATCCTAGTATCCATAATTTCTAATTTACCGCTTATTTTGCTTAATACTTCACAAAATAAGCAGCAAACATATTCATCATTTTCCTGGATAAGGAAATCCTTAATGAATGATCTTTTACATGTTAAACACTCATAACGAGTAGCTGGCGCCATATTTAATCCTTTAAACTGCCTCGTAAAATTTTATAACAAGCCTAGCCACACGACTAATTTAGAGAACTGGTTCTGATCTAATAAATAACTATGTTCAACAATATCACGTATAGCAATATCACTGTTGAACAATATATCTTATAATAATGTAACTATTGAATACTAATACACTATTGGTTCTTCAACAACTGAACCATATACTAACAATAACTAATTATATCTAATCTATATAGTCAATTATAGTCTAATTCACAAACTAATGTTCACCAGATATATAACTCAACTATATATTCCTTAGTTAACTGTTTGTTCACAATACACTAACTGTATGGTAAATAAACTTAGCTCGGCGTTTTGTGGACACAGCTGTTGGGACACGTCTGTCTTCTATGACAAGCGGGTGTGAAGTGATAATGTTCTGTAAGTAAAGTAAATATAAATCATTATTGTAATTGCCAGTCATGCTTGTCAATACTACTAATAGCTACTACTAATACTTTTTCACTTTTAGGCTGTACCATGTAAATACGCCTGAAACTTCTTTTTTTTTTTTTCATTCCATTGAAAGTCTGGGTTGTCTACAGCTAATATGGGTTCAATCTGTGCATTATTTTCCAATTGTATATACGTAACTGATATAGAATAATACATAAGAAATATATACTTAAAAAAAAAAAAAAATATTTTAATACATATATGGTTCCAGGAAGCTGCGAAAATTAAGTGATTTATGCATCAATCAATCTCTTCATCTAAAATGTGAAAGTTTTATCAAATCATTTGGGTATTGATGGAAAGTGCAGGAAAA
>JAPQNM010000016.1:6826127-6838627 GCA_029783475.1 Metacarcinus magister
ATATGGTTCAGTTGTTGAAGAACCAATAGTGTATTAGTATTCAATAGTTACATTATTATAAGATATATTGTTCAACAGTGATATTGCTATACGTGATATTGTTGAACATAGTTATTTATTAGATCAGAACCAGTTCTCAAAATTAGTCGTGTGGCTAGGCTTGTTATAAAATTTTACGAGGCAGTTTAAAGGATTAAATATGGCGCCAGCTACTCGTTATGAGTGTTTAACTTGTAAAAGATCATTCATTAAGGATTTCCTTATCCAGGAAAATGATGAATATGTTTGCTGCTTATTTTGTGAAGTATTAAGCAAAATAAGCGGTAAATTAGAAATTATGGATACGAGGATAGCAAAGTTAGAAGCTGCAGATATAAGCGTTGTTTTAGAAAAGGATGTAGGAGAGAAAGATAGGGAATTAGTGATCAATGAATCAGTTGTTCATATTAATGAAATGGAAGATAGGATTACGAAATTAGAGAAAAATGACTTCCAACTTGTCAAAAGAGGGAGCAAGGTTGAGAGAGGTGCCAGTTATAGCAGTGTTGTCATGCGAAACAGGTTCCAGGTATTGGAAGATGAGGTTCGTGATGAGCCTGGCGTCATATTGGTAGGTGATAGTCTAGTAAGACATCAAGACGAGGAGTTTTGTGTGAAAGGACCAGGGAGGAAAAATTTCTGCTATCCCGGAAAAAGAGTTGAAAATATAACGGATAAAATTGATGAATTAGTCGTTAATTCTTCCGAAGAAACTGTTTTTGTGTATCAAGTTGGCACAAACAACGTTATTAAGGACAGGTCCGAGGAGTTGTACGAGAAATATAAGGCAATGATAAGAAAGATTAAGAATAGCCGCAGGCGGTCAGTGGTCTGCGGATTGATTCCCAGATATGATGTTGGTCCACTCGTCCTTAGTAGAATGTTAGGAATAAACACGTCTGGAGAAATTATGTAGTAAGGAAGATGTGATGTATGTTGATGTGTGGGATCATTTCAGCAACGATAGGAGCTTGTTTAGCGGAGATGGCCTTCACCTTAACAGAGTAGGAAAAGCGAGATTAGGTAGAGTTTTGAACGAAGGTGTGAAATACGAGTTAAAAAGAAATAAGGCGAAATTACCAAAAAGAGGGATTCAGCCTGTCCAAACTAGTCGTGAGGTAGTTATAGGCGAGCCAAACGAGGTCAATACAATAGGTACTCAGACAGATGGCCAGGTAGAGTTTAGGCCCTTGTCTGTTGACAGAAGTACAGAGACAAGCAGCCAAGAAGTTGTGAGGTCTGATGCGGTAAATTTTTAAAGAAGGCTCGAATAAACACTAAGTATAGCCCTAAAGCGTATGAGAAAATAAGCATCTTTTACGCTAACTTAAGGAGTATTATTCTGAAACTAAATCAGTTGATAATACATGTGACCGCCGAAAACCCAGACATTATTGTGTTAACGGAATCATGGATAAATACACGCGACAAACATCATATTGTGGAAGTGTCATTAAATGCTTATTAAGTATTCGAGAAATGCCGTACACATAAAAATGGAGGTGTTTTATTATATGCAAAAAATTTTATGAAGGTCGTTATGATCAATAAAATAAATGTGGATGCATATGACACTCTCTATGTTGAAATTACGGAAAAAAAATAAGAAATATATCCTGGCATAGTATACAGACCTCCGAAATTAAGCGAAGAAAATGATAGAATTCTTTATGATGAAATTAAATCTGTCATTAAAGATAAAAATGCAGTAATTTGCGGAGATTTTAACAACCCCTCAGTAAACTGGTCAACTTTAACGGCCAATCGAGAAGGAACAAGATTATTAGAACTAGCAGAGGAGGCTTTTCTATATCAAATAGTTCAGACACCTACTCAAGGAAATAATATCTTAGACCTAATATTCACGAATGACAGCGATATTATTCACAGTTGTGAAGTAGGCGAACCTCTGGGGAACAGTGATCACAACATCGTTAGAACCGAATTAAACCTTTAAATTATAACAAAAGAAAATATGTTATTGGTATCTAACTAAAGGAAAGCGAAATTTTGCGAACATAAGAAGGGAAATAGAATCAGTAAACTGGAATCAATGCTTAGATAATGTTAGCATAGACGAAACTTATAATACATTCACAGCAAATCTCAAATCGATAGTTAATGAAAATATTCCACATAAGCCACGAAGAATTAATGTATGTCAACCATTATGGATGACTGACAGCTTACAAAAAATTATATCAGAAAAGAGAAAAGCTTACAAAAAATTCAAATTATCACAGTTAACCTCAGATTTCAACAGTTACGTTGATCTTAAGAGAACGTGCGAAAAAGAGGTAAGGAAAAAAAAAGCGCAAGTATGAAGTAAGGATATCTCACGAAGCAAAGAAAAATCCCAAATTGTTCTATAGTTATATACGAAAAAAAAACCGTAAGAAAATAATATAGGCCCACTAGTAGATAATGATAATAAACTAATCAGCGATGACAAGGATATGGCCTCCATACTTATTTCAACGTTCAGTAGAGTCTTTACTGAGGAAGATAAAGTAGATATCCCTATCTCGTCGAATATATTTCAAGGCCCCGATGAAGAAAAGCTCATCATAACCGAAATTCAAGCACATGAGGTTCGTAAATATTTACACAAGATTGATCCAAATAAGTCCATTGGTCCAGATGAAATTTCACCACGGCTACTTAAAGAATGTTGTGCACAGCTAGAAACTCCTATAACAAGTTTATTCAATAAAGATCATCAGGGATAAGATAGTTGAGTTCCTCGAGAAAAACAAATTAATAACGGAAAACCAGCACGGATTTCGTAGTATTAAATCATGTCTGACTAATCTGTTAGACTTCTTTAATGATGTTTACGCAAGTTGGGATGTCCGGGAACCATATGATGTGATTTACTTGGATTTTCAAAAAGCATTTGATAAAGTTCCTCATAAACGGCTCATATCTAAAGTGAGGGCACATGGAATAGGAGAGCATCTATGCATGTGGACAGAAGACTGGCTCTCAGACTGACAACAACGAGTTGTTCTAAATGGCGAAGTATCTGATTGGCAAAACGTAATTAATAATTGTGCCTCAAGGGTCGGTCCTGGGACTCACGCTCTTCATCATATAAGTAAATGATTTAGAAGGGAATCTTTTGTCAAAAGTAACAAAATTCGCAGACGATACAAAACTTGGTGGTAAAGTAATACGCACTGAAGACTGTGATAAAATTCAAGAGGATCTAAACAAACTAATCGATTGGAGTGAGAAATGGTTAATGTCTTTTAATACAAACTAATGTAAGGTTATGCATATTGGCGATAAAAATCCAAATTTTTAATACAAAATGCGTGATCAGTCAAACAAGAAAAGGATCTTGGTGTAATCATTAACTGTAATCTAAAAGTGAGTGATCAGTGCATAGCTGCCAGTAAGAAAGAAAATATGATGTTAGAGCTAATATCAAGAAATTTCAATAACAAAGCACCAGAAGTAATGAAAAAACTCTATACAGCATTTGTAAGGCCACACCTTGAATATGAGATACAATTCTGGTCACCAAACTACATTAAAGACCAAAACTTGCTGGAAAGAGTAGAGAGACAAGCGACAAACTTATTCCTACATTACGTAATTTATCATATGAGGAACGATTAAAAAGTAGACATGTTCACTCTCCATAAGCGAAGAATTAGGGGAGATATGATTGAAGTCTTTAAAATATTAAACAAATTTGACAAAATCAATCCAGAAGTACTTTTTGAGATGAATAACGCGTCAGTAACGAGAGGTACCGGTATGAAATTAAAAGTATAAAAATTTAACACAATTGCTCGTAAGTCATACTTCAATGTTAGAGTTGTAGACCATTGGAATAGACTCCCAGCATCAGTAGTTATTTCTAAAACTATAGACATTTTCAAATCCAGATTAGACAAACATTTCCGAGAAACCGGTTTACTTTAAAAAAAGGTTGTTAAGGGATTCATGGTGTAAAGTAACTCAGACTGCAGCTGTTGGTTATCGGGGTACTGGTGCATCCACCCGTGATCCGATGTAAACGAGAATCAAATCTCTACCTGGACAACAGTTGCAGTATAAGTCCTTCTGGTCTGTGTCTACTTTACTGGTTCCCATTTCATATGAGCATAAAATTTAGAGTAAACAATGCGAGTCTCTATGAAACTTATATCCTTGTGTCCTTATATCTCAGATTAGAAGTGTAATGGCAGTAATTTCATTCAATATAAATAATATTCTCCATCCAGGATGTACCATCACTAGTGGTAGTGTAGTCTAGTACAGTATAGTATAGTAGTCTAGTATAGTCTAGTATAGTATAGTATACTCCTCTATTTTCATTCTTTACTATAAAATGTCCATGGCCATGTTTTCCACAAGGTCATGGTGTTCCCTTCTATCTGTTTTTCCTGCCGGCATGTTGCCGGAGGGAGAGGAGGGTGGGAGAGAGCCTTGTTCTGTTCTATCCTGTTCTCAAACTCTTAGTGCCTTGTAGTAGTATGTAGTACAGCAGATACCCTAGTTATAGGAACACAACACGAGCCTTCCTGTTCGTCAGGTAGTGCCGCACCCACGATAGTAATTTCCCTTTCACCCCCATCTTGGTAAGTTCAGGGGCTGAGCTCTGTCGAAGGCTTTTTCTATGTCGAGGAACACTGCTGTTTTGGCTTGGTAATAAGAATAGTAGTTGGAGAGGCAGTTAGCAGTGCTCCTGTGTTTGACAAAACCATTCACACCAACATGTAGGCGTCCGATCATATAGTTTAACCGATTCAGCAGTATTCTTTCCAGCATTTTGCACAATGTTGACTTGAGACTAACTGGACGGAACGTGTTTCCTTCACCTGGCTTTGGGATGGGAACAATGTTTGCTGTCTTCCATTCATCCGGTAATATCCCCTGGGAGAGTGACATGTTGTACAGGTGTAAGAGTGGATCTCCTGCAACATCACACATTGCATTCAGCATGGACTATGTTTTGCCATCTTCCTCCGGTGCTGTATCCCGACTTGTCTTTTTCGCTCTGAGCAGCTCCTCTCTAGTTATGGGCGCGTCGGTGTCATCTATCTGGAGCGTTGCCTCACTGACACCCATCTCCCTGGCTGGATCAAGGTCATGTTTAACGTCCTTGATGTTTTCAGGTAGACTGTCATTTGCCGCCCGCTCATGGTACTCCCTCATCATCCCTTAGTCAGGGTGGCGGGGAGGCTTTGAGTGCTTACCTCTGACACGGTTAACTTGCCTCCACACTTGTGTCATGCTAGTGTCATGTTTCATCCTGCTCATGTTTTGCAGCCATTTCTCTTCACGGATGGACTTGACTTGTTCTCTGGCATAAGAGGACCATTCCAGCATGTTACGTTTATCCTCGACGGCCCTCGTATGTTTGTATGTTTTGGTGAGTTGTCGAGACACTTGATTCATAAACTTTATCCGGTCGTCATAGTACCAGAGATGTTTCTTGTTGGGATTAAACTTATTCTTCCCTTGTCGAGGCATGGAGGCATCAGCTGCAGCTTGAATGGCTTGGGTCAGGTCTTCAGCAAAGAGTTGCACTAAGTCAGGGACAGCATAAGTGGCATACCAGGTGTTTAAGTGGCCTGTGCATTTCGTCCAGTCAGCTTTCCTTGTTAGCCATCTTTTCTTTGTGATGTTAGGCTGGTCTGTAGTCCTCGGGAGAGTTATGTTATACTCCTGTGCCCAGTGATCACTTCGTAGTTCAGGTATGTTGTGGACTTCCTTGACACAGTCACTGCCATTCATTGTAAGGGTGAGATCAAGCCTCCCGCCCCCAATATGAGTGGCGGATGACGCACCATGCAGTTGTAGTTCCTCGAAGTCCTCCAGTATTTGAACGATGTGACGCCCTCGTAAGTTGCCACCACCTTCACTCCAAGGCTCCAAGAGTGGATGGTGAGCATTAAAGTCTCCACTCAGGACGAGTAATCCACCTGTATTGCTTGTCGCCGTGTTTAGCAGATCGAGGTTCGACCTTTGTCTGCAATATACGTTACAGACATCCACTTTGACGGAAGTGTCAAAGTGTATCGTGACACATAGTGAGTCTACCTGTTGTCCGAGATACGGTGGAGTCTGTGTAAAGGTGGCTGGAATATCCCTCCTGACAAGGGTGATGAGCCCCCGAGAGCCTCCTTGCACGTAGGGTTGCTGAAAAACTTGATAATTTCCAAACCTCATGGTGGGGCCGTCACTTAGCAGAGATTCTTGAAGGAGAACAATGGCCGTGTTGTTGGTGTGTATATACCGGAGTAATGTGGCCGCCTTGCTCACCACACCATGAATATTCCACTGCAGAACTTTCAGCGTCACACTTGTGACTGTGCATGGCGCTGTTTGTTGGTTTACTGGTGTTTGGGCTTCACGGTGCATTGGATGCCAGATGGTGAGGTCTGGGTGTGAGGCGAGGCAGTTGTCGGATCGGCGTGGGGGAGCAGCGTGGCGGGCCGTCTGGGTTGGGCCTCGTGACGCGCGCGTGGCTGGAGATGACGGTGGCTTGGCTGTGTTGGGTCAATTATGTAGGCAGCGCGGCGGGCTGTCCTGGTTGGATCAACGTGGGTCGTGGAGACTGCTGAGTCACCATTTCGTCCATCGCTACGAATTTTTATTTATTTTTTATTTATTTTTAAAATTTTTTAATTTTTTTACATTAAAAGGGTACTGGCTAAGGGAAAAATAAATAAAGTATAAAAGGACAGTAGAAGAAATATAGACATGGGGGGAAGTCCAATTTAGTGTGAGAAGTGTCTTGACACTCCTCTTTTGAAAGAGTTTAAGTCATAGGCAGGTGGAAAAACAGACAAAGGAAGAGAGTTCCAGAGTTTACCAGTGTAAGGGATGAAAGAGTGAAGATACTGGTTAACTCTTGCATTAGGTAGATGGACAAAATAAGGATGAGAAGAAGTAGAAAGTCTTGTGCAGCGAGGCCGCGGGAGGGGGGGAGGCATGCAGCTAGCAAGTTCAGAAAAGCAGTCAGCATAGAAATAGAGGTAGAAGATAGATAAAGATGCAACATTGCAGCGGTGACTTAAAGAGTGAAGACAGTCAGTTAGAGGAGGAGAGTTGATTAGGCGAAAAGCTTTAGACTCCACCCTGTTTAAAAGAGCTGTATGAGTTGAGCCCCCCCAGACATGAGAGCCATACTCCATACATGGGCGGATAAGGCCCCTGTACAAAGCAAGCAGCTGAGAGGGAGAAAAAAATGGACGCAGACGCCATAGGACACCTAACTTTTTGGAAGCTGATTTAGCAAGAGTAGAGATATGAAATTGCCAGTTTAGATTTTTAGTAAAGGATAGACCGAGTGTGTTTAATGTGGAGAAGAGGGGAAGTTGAGTGTCATTGAAGAAGAGGGGATAGTTATCTGGAAGATTATGTCGAGTACATAGTTGTAGAAATTGAATTTTTGAGGCATTGAACAAAACAAGGTTTGCTCTGCCCCAATCAGAAACTGGTGAAAGATCAGAAGTTAAGCGTACTATAGCATCTCGCCTTGAGTCATATAATTCTTGTTGGGTTGGGCGTCTGTTGTACGACGTTGAAAAATGAAAGGGGGTGTCATCAGCATAGGAGTGGATAGGGCATTGAGTCAGATTTAGGAGATCATTGGTGAATAATAGAAAGAGAGTGGGTGATAGGACAGAACCTGAGGAACACCACTGTTGATAGTTTTAGGAGAAGAACAATGACCGTCCACTACAGCAGCAATAGACCGGTCGGAAAGGAAACTGGAGATGAAGGTACAGAGAGAAGGATAGAATCGGTAGGAGGGTAGTTTAGAAATTAAAGATTTATGCCAGACTCTATCGAAGGCTTTCGATATGTCAAGGCCGACAGCAAAGGTTTCACCAAAGTTCTTGAAAGAGGATGACCAAAATTCAGTTAGGAAAGCAAGAAGATCACCAGTAGATCGGCCTTTACGGAAACCATACTGGCAATCAGAGAGAAGGTTGTGAGCTGATAGATGCCTCATTATCTTCTTGTTAATGACAGATTCAAAGGCTTTAGAAAGGCAGGAAATCAAAGCTATAGGGCGGTAGTTAGAAGGATTGGAGCGGTCACCTTTTTTAGGGACAGGTTGAATGTGAGCAAACTTCCAGCAAGAAGGATATATAGAAGTAGAGAGACAGACGAAAGAGTTTGACCAGGCAGTGAGCGAGTTCGGAAGCACAGTTTTTGAAAACAACAGGAGGGACTCCATCCGGAACGTAAGCCTTCCGAGAATCAAGGCCAGAGAGGGCCTGGAAAACATCATAATAAAGAATTTTAATTTTAGGGATGAAGTAGTCAGAGGGTGGAGGAGTAGGAGGAATATGCCCAGTATCATCCAAAGTAGAGTTGGTAGCAAAGGTTTGAGCGAAGAGTTCAGCTTTAGAGAAAGAAGAGACAGCTGTGGGGCCATCTGGTTGAAGTAAAGGAGGGAAAGATGAAGAAGTAAAATTGTTAGAGATATTATTGTCTAGATGCCAGAAATCACGAGAAGAGTTAGATTGGAAAGACTTTGACATTTTCTATTGATGAAAGAGTTTTTAGTAAGTTGGAGAATAGATTTGGCATGATTACGGGCAGAAATATATAGGGCATGAGTTTCAGCAGATGGATGGCTACGGTACCGTTTGTGAGCCGCCTCTCTATCATTGAAAGCGCGAGAACAAGCAGAGTTAAACCAGGGCTTTTTAGCTTTAGTATTAGAGAAAGTATGAGGAATGTATAGCTCCATGCCAGAGATAATCACCTCTGTTATGCGCTCGGCACAAAGAGAAGGATCTCTGACATGGAAGCAATAATCATCCCAAGGAAAATCAGAATAGTACTGCCTCAGGTCCTCCCACTTAGCAGAGTTGAAATGCCAAAAGCACCTCTGCTGAGGCGGGTCCTGAGGCTGCACTGAAGTGATAGGACAGGTAACAGAAATACGATTGTGATCGGAGGAACCCAACGGAGAGGAAAGTTTAACAGAGTAAGCTGAAGGGTTGGAAGTTAGGAAAAGTTCAAGAATGTTGGGCGTGTCTCCAAGGCGGTCAGGGATACGGGTAGGGAACTGCACTAGCTGCTCTAGGTCATGAAGGATAGCAAAGTTGAAGGTTTGATCACCAGGTTGGTCAGTGAAAGAAGATGAAAGCCAAAGCTGGTGGTGAACATTGAAATCCCCTAAAATGGAGATCTCAGCATAAGGAAGTCAAATAGTCAAAGAATTTTACATAGTCAGAGAAATTAGGTGAGAGATCACATATGCGCAACAGCCAGCTTTGGATTGAAAATGAGGATAGAGAAAGTAGGAGGGAACAGAGAAGGGGCTGCTGTCAGTAGTCACAGACAACTGTGTTTCAGTTAGGAAGAGAAGATGAGGTTTAGTGGAGGAGAGATGGTGTTCCACAGATTGGAAATTAGATCTAAGGCCACGAATGTTGCAGAAATCGAGAGTAAAAGTGTTAGAGGAAGTGTCAAGACACCCGAGGTCGTCAGCAGGGTTCTGGGTCGTTTCGCGCCTTTTCCCGTTCGCATCTGAGTCGTTTCGCGCCTTTTCCCGTTCCCCCCGGATCGTTTCGCGCCTATTCCCGTTCGTCCCTGTTTTTGTCTCCTATTCCTGATCACCCCGGGTTGTTTGTTATTACTAATTGGAAAATAACAGCAATTAACTGATTATAATTGATTTATTGACTATAAGAAAAGTTAAAAGTATTGAAATGTTTGTATAGCTGATGTATGAATGAAATAATTATCTTTGAATTCATAATTGAGTATCTGCGTTGATGCCATATTTGTACTTAATTTTTATGCCAGTATTCTTCATAGTTTTTCTCCTTGATTAAATAGTTTTTGTTGTTTTTTCTCCTTGATTCAGTAGTATATCCAACTCATTTGTATTAAAAGGCGTCAGTAAAGAAAGAAAAGACAATACACTATATATATTTTATTAAACATAATCAATCAATAAATAACATTGACACATTTTTATAAGTTAAGAAAGCACATCATTCAAGCATATATATATATATATATATATATATATATATATATATATATATATATATATATATATATATATACATATATATATATATATATATATATATATATATATATATAAAATAGTTTTTGTTGTAGTTTTTCTCCTTGATTAATGTGAGTGAGGATGTGAGTGAGGGAATGAAGTAAATTCAAAACTTCCTGAAAGATTATTTGCAGTCAGGTCAAGTAAGGTTATTGTTTTGAGGTCAGGTGTGTTTGTGCGTGTCCATCCATCTGTCTATACGTATTAATGATGAGGATGATAATAATAATAATAATAATAATAATAATAATATTTTTATTATTATTATTATTATTATTATTATTATTATTATTATTATTATTATTATTATTATTATTATCAATATTAGTATTATCATTATAGTGCATGGTCACTCCTTAGTAACCCTATGTGTATGATATTCATAGTAGAGTGACTAACGCGCCTATAATTTCTATAACTCCTTTTTTTTCCGTCAGTTTTTTATATACTAATTGTACTTTAATTTATTTATATGTTTAGTATTTAGGTGCAAATTTAAGTGTAAGATTAAGTGTAATGTCTCAAAAGCAATGCTTAGAAAAGGGTTGTCTGTCTTAAATTTATGCATTAGGTTACCCTGTATGTCAGACATTTAAAGTGTTTGAAGTGTAAGAAGTAAAAGTAAAAGGGAAGAAAGGCAGGCGATGAATGATGACCCATTTGCCTTTGCTGTTAAGACTACTTAATACAACGCTAAACACGAGACCATACGTGACAGTGTTGTTGCATGAGGACCCCGATGATATCCAGGTGAGATGGGATGAATTAAAATTTAATGTGTTAAACTCAATCTCATCAAGAAGAATAACATATAGAACTGTAATGAATCCAACTCTGGCAGTACACCCAATCTTTGCAACAAAACATAATGTAAATGAACTACACAGGACTAACATAGTGTTCCATTTTATATTGACTATAGGGTATTCTGTAGAAGGAAGGAAGACAAGAAGAAAAGAAGGAAGGTATAAGGGAGAAAATGAGAAAATAAGTGGGAGTGGTCAGGTCAAGACAGGGCAGGTGTGGTCTGAAAAGGGGAACAGAGAAATGTGGAGAGGGGATTAGGGGTGGGGAAATGGTAGTGGGAGTGGGAGTGTGGTCAGGTGAGGCTTGCGGGGTGTAATTATAACATTTCCCTAAGGCAGCGTCAGATTACCTTACCTGTCTGCATTCTTTTCTTAGTGATTGGTTTCATTATTGGCCTTCCTTTACACTGCTAGTTGAGGAATATAGGGTATAATATCGGTGCTACTATAGTATGCGGTCTACCACGGTATCAAACACTATAGCTTGCAGTCTACCTTATTTACTACTATAGTATGCGATCTACCAGGGTCATATATATATATATATATATATATATATATATATATATATATATATATATATATATATATATAAATAGCAGGAAGATAAAAATAAACACGTTATCAACTACAAAATATTTATTCAAGCAATAAACACTTCTTATATCATTAAGGAATGACAGCGATAAACACTTTTTACACCATTAAGGAACGACAAAAATAAGTCATCTGCATCTTTCCTTAGCAACTTCCAGCAGAAACGATCAAGGTGTGACTGGAAAAGCTTAGTTTTAGCATCTAACCATGATCGCTCAATTGCCTGAGTGTGTGTGTGTGTGTGTGTGTGTGTGTGTGTGTGTGTGTGTGTGTGTGTGTGTGTGTGTGTGTGTGTGTGTGTGTGTGTGTGTGTATGTGTGTGTGTGTGTGTGTGTATGTGTGTGTGTGTGTGTATGTGTGTGTGTGTGTGTGTGTGTGTGTGTGTGTGTGTGTGTGTGTGCGTGCGTGTGTGCGTGCGTGCGTGCACGGATCCACTGGATCCACATAATGTTGATGGTTTACTGTCAGATGGTGGTAACCTATGTCATTTAGATTATTATAAGCAGGGCACTCATCTGATGTAGACAGGTGAAGTGAAGTGAGGTGAAGTGAGGTGAGGTATATCGCAGGTGAACTACACGAGAGGTGAAGTGAGGTCACGGTAGATTTATACCGTTGTAGAACGCATATTGTAGTAGCACCATAATATCAATGATATTTTTCATGATTATTTCAGTAAAGTTAGCTGTATATGATAAATTACTTTAATTATATATATTCTTCAGAAAATAATATAGATGGAGGTTTTGTCCGCTGGGGGATTTGTCCACTGGGGGTTTTGTATAAGATTTGTCATAATGGGCGATGTATTATTTGGTGTTGTTCGTTTGTGTCGGTGAGGGAGTCTGTGTGTGGCGAGCGGGTCTCATGTGTCTCCCCCCCGCAACTGTCTGTCTCCCCAGCCCTTCCACGATAACTTCTTTATTTCATTCTTTATTACACATTGGGAAGCCTACTACTGTTTATTTCCGCCTTCTAGACAGGAGGGGATGTTGTTT
>JAPQNM010000016.1:6860974-6868474 GCA_029783475.1 Metacarcinus magister
CCTTCTCTCCCCTTCTTTCCCTCCCTCGGCCAGCTGATTGAATATTTTCCCATTCCCTTTCCCTTTACACTCCCCTTTTTTCCCCTCAAACACAAACTATGGTAATTGAAATGTGAGAGAGAGAGAGAGGAGAGAGAGAGAGAGAGAGAGAGAGAGAGAGAGAGAGAGAGAGAGAGAGAGAGATGCAGCCTGACACCCACCAACCGTTGTCTCTCCTTACTCCTATTTCCCCTCTTCTCCCCTCTTATTTCCCTCCTTCCTTCCCCCCCAAACTATCCTCCTCCTCCCTTCTCTTCCTCTCTTCCTCCTCCTCTTTTCCCTTCCTCTCCTCTCTTCCTCACATCCCCTTCCCTTCACTTCCTCTCTTCCTCCTCCTTCCTCCACTTTTTCCTAACTTAATATATTTGATTTAATCTCCATTTAACTTTTTTCCTCCTTTCCTCCACCCTTGTCTTTTTTTCCCTCTCTTTAGTTCCCTCACTTTCCTCCTCTTTTTCCTTTCCTTTCCTCTCGTTTTTTTTTGTCTTCTCTCTCTTCATCCTCCAGTTCTTCCTTTCTTCCTTTTTTTTTTATTTTTCTTTCTCTCTTAACTACTCTCTCATGTCTCCTCTCTTTTTTTCCCCTTTCCTTTCTTTCTCCTCCTCCTAGTTTTTACTTACTCTCCTTCCTTTCCTTTTTTCCCCTCTCTTCCTCTCCTCCTCCTCCTCCTCCTCCTCCTCCTCCTCCTCCTTCCTCCTCCTCTTAGTCAGTGTTTTCTTCCATGTCGTCCTCTTTGTCCTTTTCTTTTTATCTCTTCCTCCTCCTCTTCCTCTTCTTCCTCCTCCTCCTCTTCTTCTTCTTCCACCTCCTCCTCCTGCGTCACACGGCCCCTGGGGAACGCCTTTGTGGATTACCGCGACCGTCTCTCTCTCTCTCTCTCTCTCTCTCTCTCTCTCTCTCTCTCTCTCTCTGATTCTTTTATTATCATTATATATCATCGTCTTTGTCTTTTCTTTTTCTTTTGCTTTCTTGTTCTTCATCTTTTTATATCAATATTTTTTGGTTTCTCCTCCTCCTCCTCCTCCTCCTCCTCCTCTTCTTCTTCTTCCTCCTCCTCCTTCTCTCTATCAATGTGTGTCGTGAACCATGATACAAATTCATTCCAATCCGATTTACTCCCTCATGATCACACACACACACACACACACACACACACACACACACACACACACACACACACACACACACACACACACACACACACACACACACCATCATCATCGTAAATGCAGTGAAGGAGTGAATAACTTGATTGAATAGAGTGACGACAGCTTAGAGAGAGAGAGAGAGAGAGAGAGAGAGAGAGAGAGAGGAGAAGAGAGGAGGGGGGGGAAAATGTAGGAGGTAAGAAAGAGGAGGAGGGAGGGTGAAGAAGAGGATTGGAGGAGAAGAAATATGAGTGAGGGAAGGAAATTGAGGGAAGGAGGAATGCTTGAGTATGAAAAAGGGAGGAGTGAGGAGGAGGAGGAGGAGGAGGAGGAGGAGGAGGAGGGAGAGGATTGGAGAAGAAAAGAGGTAAATGAAGAAGGGAAATTAGGGGAAGGAGGGATGACAGTGTATGAAAGGAGGAGGAAAGTGGAGGAGGAGGAGGAAGAAGAAGATAAATTGATATAAAGTAGGAGGAGATGGAGGAGGGAAAGGAAGAGGTGGAGTAGGTGGAGTAGGTGGTGGTGGTGGTTGTCGCCCCGCCAACTCCTCTTTAACGAAGGCAAAGGGGAGCAGGAGCGAGTCAATAAGAGGGAGTGTTAAAGAGGAGGTGGTGGTGGTGGTGGTGGTGGTGGTGGTGGTGGTGGTGGAAAGCTGAATGGAAGTGGAAATGCAGTTGGGTTTTTTTTCCTTCTCGTTGTCATTCTTGTGTTGGTGTTGCATAGAAAATGGATCTAATCTTGATCTTGGTATTCTTGGCGACCTCAGGAAATGTATGAGTGTTGGGTTAATGGGTTTTTTTTTTATAGGGAAATACAATGCAATAATAATGATGGAAAGAAATGTTTAAAAAAAGAAGGGTAAATATCATGCTTTCATTATATTTTTACTGTTAAGTCAAATATCAAAAAACACGTGAATTTATGAAGTGAATGAAATTACTCGTGAAGGACATTTAATAACCACGTAGAATTAAAAGCAATATTTAATTACACTTATATTTTGACCTTACTCCCTAAAAAAAAAGTTGATAAAATAAAATACAATAAATAAAATAAAAAACAGAAATAAAATAGATAAAACCAAGAATAAACAAAAAAAAAACTTGAGCTTCTTCCTCCCTTGAGCTTTGGTAATGGACAGGACACGACCACACCTCAGGGGAACGTGTGTGTGTGTGTGTGTGTGTGTGTGTGTGTGTGTGTGTGTGTGTGTGTGTGTGTGTGTGTGTGTGTGTGTGTGTGTGTGTGAAGCTATTTATATATATCAGTATCATGGTGTTGCATTACAGTAAGCTACTTGATAATAATAGTAATAATAATAATAATACAAAGAAGAAATAAGAATAAGAAGAATGTGATGAAAGTGAAGATGAAGAAGAAGATGAGGTGATGAAAGGAGAAAGAAGTGGAAATTGTGGTAATAATATAGATTGAGAATGAAGGAGGAGGAGGAGGAGGAGGAGGAGAAAGTGGAGATAGAAGACCAAATTCGCAGTGGAGATCAATAGAGAAGGAGATGAACTTGGAGGTGGAGGTACAAAAGTGGGTGGAGGAGGAGGTGTGGGTGGAGGTAACGTGTTGGTGCACAAATGAGGTTTTCCCCCATCGAGCGGCCGTTTCCTGTAGGCCTAGGTAGATGTGGGGGAGGGGAGGAAAGGAAGGAAAGGAAAGGAGAGGAGGGAGGGAAAGGGGAGGAAAGGCAGAATGGATGGATGTAGTGTGGGGAGGGAAGGGAGACGGTGATAAATGGATGAACGAGAGAGAGAGAGAGAGAGAGAGAGAGAGAGAGAGAGAGAGAGAGAGAGAGAGAGAGAGAGAGAGAGAGAGAGAGAGAAGGGGGAGGGGTGGAGAGCTATATTTCTTGACTCTGGGGGAAAACTTAAGTGGCAAAGTAAGTGAGAAAGAGTAAGGGAATTCTTCAACCTGAGTGGGCGACGAAGGGTCTGGTAGGGAGGAGGAGGAAGAGGAAGAGGAAGAGGAAGAAGAAGAAGAAGAAGAAGAAGGAGAAGAAGAAGAAGAAGAAGAAGGAGGAGGAGGAGGAGGAGGAGGAGGATTTAAGAACATCTGGAAGGGGGCCAGCACTCTTTCTAATCATAATAGTAATAGTAGTAGTAGTAGTAGTAGTAGTAGTAGTAGTAGTAGTAATAGAGGTAGTAGTGGTGGTGGTGGTGGTGGTTGGGGGTCACACATCAACTTTCACTAATCTGCTGGAGGCGTTGCGTTGCGTTGCGTTGCGTTGCGTTGGAGTGGATGGCGAATGGAATTGACTTTGTGTCTTCTCCCGCTGCCTCGAGCTTTGGCGGCACGTGACTGGCGGGGCGGTGGGCGGGGAGGGAGATGGAGAGAAAAAGGAGGAGAATAAGAGAGGAAAAGAGGGAGAGGAAAAAAGGAAGAGAGGTAGAGAGGTAGATAAGAAGAGAGTAAGAGAGGAAAACAAGACAAGAGAGAGGGAAAAATGAAGAGAGGTACAGAGAATGAGGAGGTGGGAGAGGAAGCAAAGGAAGAGAAGGAAAAGAAAGAGAGGGACACACACACACACACACACACACACACACACACACACACACACACACATACACACACATACATACACATACATACACACACACATACACACACACACACACACACACACACACACACACACACACACACACAGAAAGAGAATACTGAACACTACTTTCCTGACACACTCTTTGTCTTCCTCATCATCTCATCACGTCATTAATTAAAGAAAGACTCATAACTTCTAGCTAGTGACTCCCTAACCTAACCTAACCTAACCTAACCTCACCCAACCTAAAGTGACTCGTTCAATTGCATCACCTCACCTAACCTAACCTAACCTCACCTAACCTACCTAACCTAACCTAACCTAACCTTACCTCACCTCACCCAACCTCACCTCACCTCCCTTCCCTTCCCTTCCCTTCCCTTCCCTTCCCTTCCCTTCCCTTCCCTTCCCTTCCCTTCCCTTCCCTTCCCTTCCCTTCCCTTCCTTCCCTTCCACAAGCTACACATGACAATACATCTATTACTCCACAGGGAACGTAATTATATGTGTGTGTGTGTGTGTGTGTGTGTGTGTGTGTGTGTGTGTGTGTGTGTGTGTGTGTGTGTGTGTGTGTGTGAGGCAGCAGGTCGCTAGGTCACCTGCCCCAACTTTCTCTCACGCTATATAGACAAGTTGTGACCGTACCCCTTGCCTCCCTTTACCCCCCCTTTACCTCCCTTTATCTCCCTTTGTCTTCCCTTGCTTCCCTTTAACCTCCCTTTACCCCTTAACTCCCTTTACACCCCTTATCTCCCTTTGTCTTCCCTTTACCTCCCATTTATCTCCATTTATCTTCCTTTATCTCCCTCTATCTCCCTTTGTCTTCCCTTTACCTCCCTTTTTATCTCCCTTTATCTCATTTTATCTCTATATATTCCCCTATACCTTCCTTTATCTCCCTTGATTTGCATTTGCCTCCCTTTACCTCCCTGCATCTCCCTTTTATCTCCCTTGCCGCCAAAAGATCTGCCACGCCTCTCTTGCTCCCTGCCTAACCACACACACACACACACACACACACACACACACACACACACACACACACACACACACACACACACACACACACACATATCTGAGAGCTAAATACCTGACCTTTGACGGCGTGTGAAAAGAGGAAGGGAAGGGCGGGTCGTCTCCTCTCTTCTTCCTCCTCCTCCTCCTCCTCCTCCTCCTCCTCCTCCTCCTCCTCCTCCTCCTCTGAGCTGCTAATGAGGATGTTCACCTAATTACCTCACCAATTGGATGCTTAAGCCGCGGGAATACCCAGTAAAACCTAACCACTCTGCCGGACTAATTAGGGTGGAGTGGGTGGGAGTGGGTGTGGAGTGGGTGGGTGGGTGGAGGAGTGTGTCTGTTGTATGTACGGACGTAAGATGCATGTCACCTCATTACTGCAACACACACCCACACACACACACACACACACACACACACACACACACACACACACACACACACGCACACACGCACACACGCAAGAGAGGCGTTGTATTATCTGTGTGTGGTCGCCGTAAGAACTCAAACGCGGTAATTAACTTCCTCCCATTGTTATCAAGCTCAATCTTCCTCCTCCTCCTCCTCCTCCTCCTCCTCCTCCTCCTCAGAGCACTCACAGTTCGGGGATTTCATGTATTAAGAAGACATGAGGCCGAGGTGTTATGAGTTGTGTGTGTGTGTGTGTGTGTGTGTGTGTGTGTGTGTGTGTGTGTGTGTGTGTGTGTGTGTGTGTGTGTGTGTGTGTGTGCTGTATGTAGGGAAATGAGTAGGCTGTGAATGTATACACAGTAGGCCTATAGCAAAGGAAGGAAATTGTAGGCTGTGTGAGGGGCAGGGAAACACCACTGAGAGGAAATTAGGTTATGTGAGGGAAGGAAAATACACACACACACACACATCAACACAAACAATAAATAAATAAATAAATAAATAAATAAATAAATAAAACATCAAGAAGGGAAACAAGATTATAAAAACGGAAAAAAAAACAATACCAAAAATTAATATAAATAAACAAAAATATATTCTTAAGGAGAGAGAGAAAAACGAGATTAACTACGAAAGGTGAAGGGACAAGAGATAAGGGCGTGGGCGTGTATGTGTGCATGGGCGTGTGTGTATGTGCATGTGTGGGCGTGGGAGCATCCTTGGGGGAGGCGTGTAAGGGCGCGAGAACACGTCACGGGCGGCAGTACAGGTAATGGAGTGTATTTCCTGTAGAGTAATGGTGGACCTTCAACGCCATTATCACCTCCTCCTCCTCCTCCTCCTCCTCCTCCTCCTCCTCCTCCTCCTCCTCCTCCTCCTCAGTACAGTACGAATACCGAATTGAAGCTTAATAATGTATAGGAGTAGAAGGAGGAAGAAAAGAAGAAGGAGGAGGAGGAGGAGGAGGAGGCGGAGGAGAACCCAAGAGGTGTAATTGCATAAGGAAGAACCACCAAACCACTTCTTCTCTCCCCTCTCTCTTCCCCTCCCCTCCATCTCTTCCCCTCCCCTCTCCTCTCCCCTCCTGCGACCACCCACACTTGTGCTGGACATAAAGGTTTGGGTTTAAGGGGAATAAATATGACAGCGAGGGGAGGAGGAGGAGGAGGAGGAGGAGGAGGAGGAATGTACACTAAGGCAGCTCTAGTGAACGGAATGGGAGGAATGTGAGGGGAGGAGGAGGAGGAGGAGGAGGAGGTGAGGGTCATCATATCTTCCCCTTCACCCATCCATTCTTCCATCTGTCCACATCCAGTCCTCCTCTTCCTCCTCTTCCTCCTCCTCCTCCTCCTCCTCCTCCTCCTCCTCCTCCTCCTCTTATTCATGTTCCAACTCTCAAATCTTCACCCAAACATTTCGAAAATAGACCATTACCTACTTTTCCTCCTCCTCCTCCTCCTCCTCCTCCTCCTCCTCCTCCTCCTCCTCCTCCTCCTCCTCCTCCTCCTCCTCCTCCTCCTCGATTAACATCACGTCTTGGTGTTCTGAATGCTACCCTAAAGGAGATGGAGTTTTTGAGAGAGAGAGAGAGAGAGAGAGAGAGAGAGAGAGAGAGAGAGAGAGAGAGAGAGAGAGAGAGAGAGAGAGAGAGAGAGAGAGAGAGAGAAAAGTATTGCGCTTCATCTTTTGCACTGAATCATGCTAACCTACAGAGAGAGAGAGAGAGAGAGAGAGAGAGAGAGAGAGAGAGAGAGAGAGAGAGAGAGAGAGAGAGAGAGAGAGAGAGAGAGAGAGAGAGAGAGAGAGAGAGAGAGAATAATCCAGTGTTTGCCAGATTAAGGCCAATTTCTACTCCACTTTGCACACACATTAAAATTACAATACAAATAAATAGTGTTGAATTCGGGGCAAGATAAGGATTAGAATCAACAAAGAATTACAGAACATTATCTATATCTATTTATTTATTTATTTATTGATCTATCTATCTATCTATCTGTATTTATCTACCTGTCTATGTCTACTATCTTTCTATCAATCTGTATATCTATCTATTAATCTATTTATTTATCTATCTATCTATCATTCTATTTATCTATCTTTTTGTCTATCTATCTATCTATATCTATCTGTCTACCTATCTTCCTTTCCCTTTATCAAATCCTTCATTGTCATATTATTACATTAATTTAATTTCCTTTCTGTCGCTGAATATTCAATCCTCTGACTTTAAATAAAAAAAAAAAACACATTAATGATATCGTATTATTTTTATTTTTTCCACTTTCCTATCATCTTGTTTTTTATACTTATTTTTTTTCTCTCACTTTC
>JAPQNM010000016.1:6873474-6895974 GCA_029783475.1 Metacarcinus magister
GTCTGGCTAGCTGTCTAGTTCTCTCCTCTTTTTTCTTTGTCTCTCTCTCTCTCTCTCTCTCTCTCTCTCTCTCTCTCTCTCTCTCTCTCTCTCTCTCTCTCTCTCTCTCTCTCTTGAACAATGAAAGTCATCACTATTTCACTTCATTCTGTGCACGCAAGGAAAATTATACATTGGTAGGGAAAAAAAAGAAAGTGTAGATCATAGAGAGAGAGAGAGAGAGAGAGAGAGAGAGAGAGAGAGAGAGAGAGAGAGAGAGAGAGAGAGAGAGAGAGAGAGAGAGATCTAGAAAAAAAAAAAGATAATTGGAGCAAGAAAGACCAAAAAAAATAGAGAAAGAAAATACACATCTTGAAAAAAAAAGATAAATAGAGCAAGAAAGACACCTCGTCCTACCCCAAAAGAGAGAGAGCGAGAGAGAGATATAAAGATAGAGAAAGTGAGCCAGAAACCACACCACCATATCAACACCTCTATTTACCACACCAAACTCGACTTACTTTACTTTACTTCACTTAACACGCACACGCACACATACACACACACACACACACACACACGCACATACTTGCTTACTCTACACTTACTGAGAATCCGAGAGTGTGGCAGCAGGTGCTAGGAAGGGGGGAGGAGGAGGGTAACACACACACACACACACACACACACACACACACACACACACACACACACACACACACACACACACACACACACACACACACACACCTGCACATAGTCTTAATGAGGCGTTAAGTCAAGGTGTTCTTTCGTATAGACAGACAACGGCTTACAAATATTGGCTTCTGTGGCTGAGCTGTTTCTGAAAGTATGTGAGAGAGAGAGAGAGAGAGAGAGAGAGAGAGAGAGAGAGAGAGAGAGAGAGAGAGAGAGAGAGAGAGAGAGAGAGATGAATAGGGACGAGGAATTTACTGCTTTTGGGTGAGGAGGAGGAGGGCGAGAGGAAGGAGCGAAAGTAAAAGTAGTAGTAGTAGTAGTATAGTAGTAGTAGTAGTAGTAGTAGTAGTAGTAGTAGTAGTAGTAGTAGTAGTAGAGAGAGGAGGAGGAGGTAAAGAAGAACAATTATTTATGCATTTATATTACTACGAAGAAAGAGGAAGGAGAAGGAGGAAGAAGAAAAGGATAAGGTGGAAATCATAAACAGGAGGAGGAGGAGGAGGAGGAGGAGGAGGAGGAGGAGGAGGAGGCAGCAGCTAGTTCCTGTCAAACTGGTACAGAGATGCCTGGCAAAGAGGGAGAGTTGTTTGGGTCTGGGCTGGCACTGCTTAGGGAGGAGGAGGAGGAGGAGGAGGAGGAGGAGGAGGAGGAGGAGGAGGAGGAGGAGGATAGAGTATGAGTAAAGGAGACAAGAATGGCAGGCAAAGGGAAGGTAAGGTGTATTTACTACCTTCAATACAGTCTTCCTCCTCCTCCTCCTCCTCCTCCTCCTCCTCCCTCCTCCTCCTCCTCCTTCAATACAGTACTGGAAGGCAAAGGAATGACAGTGTAGATGGTATAAATTTCCCCTCACTCAATATACAACCCCTCCTCCTCCTCCTCCTCCTCCTCCTCCTCCTCCTCCTCCTCCTCCTCCTCCTCCTCCTCCTCCTCCTCCTCTATACTACATGGTATCACTTATTTTCCTGCCAGCTTTCGGCTGGAGGGATGGGTGGGAGGGGAGGAGCCTTCCACTGTACTATCCTTTCTCTAATTCAAGTAGTTAGTGTAGAGCAGTTATATCAAACAGCCTTCGCAGGGACCCTAGGGTCTGTTGCTGTTTGTGTTCCCTTGTATTCCTCCTCCTCCTCCTCCTCCCCTCCTTCGTAAACCTTCATCTTCTTTTCCCTATCTTTGAAATCCTAATCTACCCTTCTCTCCTTTCTTCTTAATTTGAAGTCTATAATTTCCTCCTCTCTCTCTCTTCCCTCACTTCCCTCATCTACCTCCTAAGTACTCCCTTCCTTCCCCTTCCTTCCCCTCCTTCCTTCCCTCCCTTCCTTCCCCTCCTTTCTCCTCCCTTCCCCTCCCCTTTAAGTCGTCCCCACCACAAGAGGTATGACTAGAGTGTGGTTAATGGCAATCAATGGGAGTTCCTAATTTTTTCCCCCCATCCATTTCCCTTGTAACTTGAGGTGAGGGGAAAGGAGGGGAGGGAAGGGGTGTGAGGGGAAAAAAGAGGGGAATACGAGGATGTGAGGTTACCTAAGTATTTCATTGTGTTTCTTTGTGTTTCTTTGTTTGTTTGTGTATGTATGCCTTTGTTCCTTTGTGTGTGTGTGTGTGTTTGCTTGTGTGTGTGTGTGTGTGTGTGTGTGTGTGTGTGTGTGTGTGTGTGTGTGTGTGTGTGTGTGTGTGTGTGTATGTACATAAATATCTATGTACACATAATGCTGGTCATGGTACTGAAGAGCTACGTAATGATTAAAGTATGTGTGTGTGTGTGTGTGTGTATGTGTGTGTGTATATATCTGGGTAGAAAGAGAGAGAGAGAGAGAGAGAGAGAGAGAGAGAGAGAGAGAGAGAGAGAGAAGAGAGAGAGAGAGAGAGAGAGAGAGAGAGATTGAGAAAGACACGAATGGGATCTCTCATGCGTTCTTTAGGAGGAGAGACATCGGTGAGGAGGAAAGGAACCTGGAATAAAGGGGAGAGAGGAGGAGGAGGAGGAGGAGGAGGAGGAGGAGGAGGGTGGAAGAGTGATGGAAAATACTCAGAGGATGGAAGTGGAGGAGAGTGTATGTGGAGGACTTCTTGTGGATAAAACCTTGACTTCGAGGCTCTTGCTCCTCTTGTTGATGTGGATTAGTACTGGAAGGGGAAGGGTGTGTGTGTGTGTGTGTGTGTGTGTGTGTGTGTGTGTGTGTGTGTGTGTGTGTGTGTGTGTGTGTGTGTGTGTGTGTGTGTGTGTGTGTGTGTGGGGAGGTACAGTACTTGACGGTGTAGGAGTAGCAGAGAGGTCGCCCCGCCAGGATCAATACTGTTGTCGGGAGGGAGTCTTGAGGGATGCTGGTGCCCCGCCCCTCCCACGCTAGACCCGCACCGACCCGCCCTCCTCTCTCCGACCAGCCCCACGCCCCTGCTTCTCCCCTCCTGCTCCTAGACTGCGCCCCTAACGTTCACTCACTGTTAGGATGGGTCGGGACACACACACACACACACACACACACACACACACACACACACACACACACACACACACACACGCACACACACACACACACCCTGCCTGCACGCGCTCTTTAAGTAAGCAAGACAACATTTTTCCATCTTCAAGGTCATACCAGCTTGTCTGCACTCACCGCCCGGCTCAAGCAACGCACCTTCCTCCTCCTCCTCCTCCTCCTCCTCCTCCTCCTCCTCCTCCTCCTCCTCCTCCTCCTCCTCCTCCTCTTCCTCCCTCGTGGCACAAAAATACTCGTCTTACTTCTTCCTAAAACGGACCGAGGAAGTCGAACTGACCCACAATAGAGCACAAAAAATACCATAACTTAGCGATGGAGGCAGTCTGGCCTTACCTTACCTTACCTTGCCTTGCTTTACCTTACCTTACCTTACCTTACCTTACCTTACCTTACCTTACCTTACCTTACCTTACCTTACCTTACCTTACCTTACCTTACCTTACCTTACCTTACCTTGCCTTGCCTGGAGGATCGGTATGGTCAGTCATAGCGAGGTGAGGCGAGATGAGGCGAGGTTGTAACAGCTAATAATCTAAAGTGACACTGACATTGGCGCCTCGACCTGATCAATATCACTAGCACGCCCATGGAACGGACGCCCTCTTATCGGGAAGCTGGATTGGGGCGTGGGTAGGCGTGGCTAGGGAAGGCGTGCAGTGACCTTACAGACTCAGGAGACGCCCAGCGGGATAGGGATAGCGTCAGGAAGCCCCACAGGAGGCCGGCAAATCTATCTGGATGAGAAGTGATAGCCAGAGAAGCAGACAGGGTGGAGGGGAGTGGGGATGAGAGGGATATGGATGGAGATGAGAGGGATATGGAGGGGGGTAGGGGATGAGAGGGATATGGATGGTGTGGAGGGGAGAGGGCGGGGGCGAGGAAGGAACATGGGTAGACAGATGAAGTGATAAAGGAAGTCTGTCGTGGTGAGGCAGGGCAGGGTGGGTGCAGGGTGGGTAGGCAGGGCAGGGCAGGGCAGGGAGCAGGGCAGGGAAGGGTAGGGCAGGGCAGGGCAGGACAGGGCAGGGTAGGGCAGGGCAGGGTAAGGGTAGGGTAGGGTAGGGTAGGGTAGGGTAGGGCAGGACAGGGTAGGATTGGGTGGACTGGTAAAGCAGGCTGGGTGTCAGGGAGGATGAGGATAATGATGCTACAGTATAAGGAGGAGGATGACAATAAGGATAAGGATGAGGTTTAGGATAATGATTTGGATAAGGGTAAGGATGCAAATGTGGATAAGGATAAGGATGAGAGGGTGAGGATAAGGATGAGGATGTGGGTAAGGGCGAGTGAGTAAGGGTAAGGGTGAGTGGGTAAGGGTAAGGGTGAGTGGGTGGGTAAGGGTGTGTGGCCTTGTATAGTGACAGGTGGGCGGCAGGTGGTGGGCAGAAAGAAGGTTGAGGGCATAGGTAAGTAAAGGCTACTTAACACCTGTCTTTTTACTACCCAAGGTCATTAAGCTAACTCTCTCTCTCTCTCTCTCTCTCTCTCTCTCTCTCTCTCTCTCTCTCTCTCTCTCTCTCTCTCTCTCTCGCACACACACACACACACACACACACACACACACACACACACACTCACACTCATGGCGTCATTTATGAACTGCCGACAGACAACGAGCAGCATCCTGGGGTTACGTCCCTTTGGCAACAGCGAGGGAGGGAGGGAAGGAGGGGCCTGACGTCACTGAGCGGTAGGAGGAGGAGGAGGAGGAGGAGGAGGAGGTAAGGTTTAAACACAAGCTCAAATCCTAACCGTTGCGAAGAAGAAAAAAAAAACCAGGACAGCAACACACACACACACACACACACACACACACACACACACACACACACACACACACACACACACACACACACACACACACAGAGGAAGGCGTGAGAGCATCCTTCTGTAGATTCCTGTAGGCGAGACGAGGCTAGACGAGGCGATGGGCGTAGCGAGGCATGGGCGGGGTCTGGGGCGGTCTGAGGCAGATGGTGGAGGCTGGAATCAAGGTGGGGGAGAGTATTGGGATGTTGGGGGGTGTTGTGGGGGGGGGGGGGGTGAGGTGAAGGTGCATTCCAGGGCGTGCGAGTGAAAACAGAGAGTCGGTCATGCTTGGATCTGCATCACAATACCCTGACACTACCTTGATGCCGTTATTCCTCATCCACCTTCCTCATCCACACTTCATCCACTTCATCCACTCCATCTTCATCATCCTCCTCCACTTCATCCACCTTCACCACCGTGCATCACCCTCCTCTCCACCCTACACTACACGCCCAGTCCACGTGTCCCTTTAACGTGTAGTGGATGAGGCAGGTGGTGGTGGTAGGGTGGGTTGGGGGTGGGTGCGGTGGGTGTGGTGGGGGTGGTAGGCAGCTGCTAGCCAAGGGTAACAAGCCCCAACAGTCTCGCCGCTCCTCCCCGCCCCACTCGCTCCCCGCTCCCCTTCCTTCCTCCCCCAGGGTATAGAAACTTCCCGACTCCAGGGTGAATCAACACTTCCGAGGCGTGGGAGGAGGAGGAAGAGGAATGTTTAGGAAAAAGTCAATAGTTTGTACATCCACCCGGAAGTGATGAGTTATAGATGGTGTGGGAAGCTGTATAGACATCCTCTCCCCATCCCTCCCTCCCTCCCCTCCCCATCTCTCTCTCCCTCCCTCCATCCCTCCCTCATCCCTACTCCAGCCAGCACGCCAACACCTGCCGCCCGCCCATTGTCCACCCTTCCCTCCCTTCCCTCCCTTCCCTCCCTTCCCTCCCTTCCCTCCATCCTGCTGGCACCCTCACAGGCCTCACGGTACAATACAGACACGAGGAGGTGACCGGCACTTCATATGGTACACGATAGAGTCCTGATGGTGACGTGCAGGGGCTTGTAGGGGGTTGTGGGGCTTGATGGGGGGTTGGTGTGGGTTGTTGAGGGTTGACAGGGCTTGTGGGGGTTGACGGGGCTTGGTGGGGGCTTGACGGGGCTTGCAGGGGCTTGACGGGGGGCTGGTTACCATAAAGACATTCTCAGCTTTACAAGAACACACTCTGATGTTAAGTTGAGCTCGGAGGAAAGACTCAATATTTACCTGAAGTGGGAAGATAAGCATTGGATTCACTGAAAGGGTAGACTATACGTGGAAGGGTACGGTGTGGCGGCGTGAGGGCGGGGTATAGGTGGGGCACAAGGTGGGTATTAACATGCGAGGCTGTTGATGCCCAGCTGCTACTGCCCCCACTGCGCTCCAGGCTCCAGGACTTACAAACAGTTCACCGCTTTACCTACTCCTGCCTGCCCCTTCCTCCCTCCCTCCCTTCACCTCCAAAGCAATGTTATGTTCACCTGGTATTACACCCTCACCTCACCCCTCACCCCTCACCCCTCACCCCTCACCCCTCACCCCTCACCTCCGCCCCTCCTCATTACCTCATCGTTTTGGGTTATTGTAGGAAGGTGAAGTTATACGTGTCAAGATTCACAGGCGGATGTTTATCTTGAACTAACTGTGTGTGTGTGTGTGTGTGTGTGTGTGTGTGTGTGTGTGTGTGTGTGTGTGTGTGTGTGTGTGTGTGTGTGTGTGTTCCTTTCTCCTGTTCTGGTTGCTAGTTTTTTTTTTGGGGGGGGGATGAACTAACTCTAATCATTATTTAATACTAGCTTTGTGTTTTTTGTATTGAGGAAGAGTAAAGGGAAGGAGGACGGGGGGGAGGAGGGGGAGGGGCGTTACTGATTGGCGGGTCACCTTGTTAAACCATTGTCTATACCGTCACAGAGGATGTATGTACCCATTGTGTGTGTGTGTGTGTGTGTGTGTGTGTGTGTGTGTGTGTGTGTGTGTGTGTGTGTGTGTGTGTGTGTGTGTGTGTGTGTTACGTAAGGGTCATTAGTGCGTGTGACTGGCATGGTACATCACCCTTATAGCCTTTGTGAGGGACATGTTACTTTTACTTATCTCATCCATCTCACACCTGCTGCTCTTCCTTCCTCCCTTCCTTCCTCCCTTCCTTCCTTCCTTCCTTCCTGCAACAATATTTACCTTTAAGACTATTTATATCATTACTTAACAAATGTACCCTTTCTCTAACTCTCTCTTTTCTCTCATTCTTTATTTGCCTCACTAACTTGACCCTTCTTCTCCCTCCCTCGGCAGGCATGTGCAATGAGAGCGGCCCCGTCATCGCAGAAGAACCTGACAACCGCGTGGACTTTAGTAACTCGACCGGCGCCAACATCCACTGCTCTGTGCGTGGCCACCCCAAGCCTTCCGTTGTGTGGGTGCGTGCTGAGGACGGAACTGCTATCGGTGATGTTCCTGGACTGCGTAGGGTGAGTGTGGCTATTGTTTGTATATGTGTATGTGTGTATGTGCATGAGGAAGGAAGGAAGGAAGGTGTCTGTGTACCGTTTCTTACATATTTACACAGTCATACACATAGACACGCACGCGCTCTGCTTCCGTCTGGTTTGATGTCGTCACCGTGTTTGTTTTCATGACTCGCTGTTCCTTCCTGTGTTGTGTTTGTTTGACGCTCGATGCACTCACGTCTGCTGCAAGGGAGAGAAAGGGAGGAACAAACTCATTCACTCTTCTTCTTATTCTCGTGTAGAAACCAAAACGAAACTCAGAGTGAAAAAAAAAGAAAAAAAAGTAATATTGGGATTTTAATTGACATGTATCATTGGAAATTGGTGAGATTTATTTTTGGAATGTTTTGAAAATTTTATGAAGGCAATTTAGTGAACGAATTTACTGATATTGATTAGATAAGTTAATATACAATAAATAGGATATAAATTGTCCTGGCAGCGGTGGCCCAGATTACATAGTAGAGCGACTGTACCCCCGTGCGTGGCCCCGTTAAGGTGTATAATAAAGGGTGTAGTACATGTAACACCTGTACTTCTGTATCCGCACTGCCTTATGTAACCTTCAAAGTGGCACAGTGCTCAAAATATGGTTAGTGCATATCAAATTCAACACACACACACACACACACACACACACACACACACACACACACACACACACACACACACACACACACACACACACACACGGCACCCCTTACCAGCCTGCCGCAAGCTAGGTGTTCGTGCACATGTGATAGCATACAAATCACACGCCTCTTTAAAGATGACATCGCCGCCGCCTGAGAAGCCTTGACGAGCCACCATCACGCCTGACATGAAAACCCTCTCACAGGAGCCCCGCGAAGAAAGGCTCCCAGTCACCGCCGCCCCGGGAGCTCCAAGGACCCAGCTAGGCCCGCCGGGTGGTGGGTCGGCTTCAAGTGGGCAACGGGCCTCGTATTTATGAGTCTGGGTTATATTTAGCATGACGTGCAGCATCCAGGGCGCGGGGAAGCCTCTGCAGCGACCCTCGTGTGGAAGGAACCTGTATGCTCCTTCCAAACACCTGCAAACACACTTACGCGGTGCATGTGTGTTTGATTAGTCGGTGGTGATGGTGGTGGTGGTGGTGTTGGTGATGGTGGTGGTGGTGGTGGTGGTGGTGGTGGTGGTGGTGGTGTTGGTGATGGTGGGGGTGGTGGTGGTGGTGGTGGTGGTGGTGGTGGTGGTGGTGGTGAGGTGTGACAGATTCTACCTCCGCCAGCGTATCAATCGTGCAAATCTCACGTCACGTAATGGTTCACTCCGTCACTGTTTATGGCGCCACTTGTGTTTTGATGGGGCGTGACACACACACACACACACACACACACACACACACACACCACACACACGCCTCTGCTTTAGTGTTATGCGCGCCACGCCATACAGCCTCCACTTTTATTTTTAGGATGACTGTTTCGCTTTTCCAACGGTATTACTTTTTTCACTTTTGTGTGTGTGTTTTTTCAATTTCTGTGCTTGTGTGTGTGTGTGTGTGTGTGTGTGTGTGTGTGTGTGTGTGTGTGTGTGTGTGTGTGTGTGTCTGGTATATTATTTATGTTGTGTTGTACCATGGTCAGTAAAACAAAAACTTTAATTAAAACAAACTACTACTACTACTACTACTACCCTTTCCTTTCCTCCTTCTCCTACATATCACCAACACTCCTAAACACTAACACCTTCCTTCTCTCCCCTTCCCCAGGTTCTTGCTAATGGCACTCTGATGTTCCCACCTTTCCGCGCAAAGGATTACCGTCAGGAAGTTCACGCTCAAGTCTACCGCTGCCAAGCCTCCAACCCCCACGGATCAGTCCACTCCCGCGATGTCCACGTTAGAGCAGGTAAGGCAACGCTCCTCTTAATCTACCGGCGATTACTTAGGTTAGGTTAGTGGTGATGGTGGTGGTGGTGTGTTCCTGTATGTATGTGTTTTGTATGTGTGTGTGTGTTGAATTAGGTGTAAAGAAAGATATAATTGATAACTTTGATAAGAATGAAAGGTAATGAGAGAGAGAGAAAAAAAAAAAAGAGAAAGAGAGAGAGAGAGAGAGAGTCATAAGGACACATCACCTCACCTACCACTTATGTACCACTATAATTATAAGTTAACACACCTCAGGAACCAAGCTAAACCACCACTACTACCACTGCCCATACGAGGTTAAGTTAGGTTGGGTTAGGTTAGGTTAGGTTAGGTTAGGTTAGGTTAGGTTAGGTCTCATAGGTGATAGGATGAACAAGGCCAATCAAACAGTAATATAATAGGACAAAAAATAATTAACACTGCAGGATGAACAAGAGAAGAACAGGATGAACGAAACAAATATAAATAGGATGAACAACGTAAAGGGAATAAGAGAGAACACACAATAGTTTTAGATAATGATAGGATGAACAAAGTAAGAGGAAATAGGATGAACAAGGGGGGGGGGAGGTAGGATGAATAACAAAACAGGAAAGGTAAAGCAAAGATACCTAGGACGAACAAGGGAGTATGAGGCACAGGATGAACAAGGCTGCAAGGACCACTACCCTTGATTTCACGGCCGAGTCATTGCATTTGAAGGTAGTAGTGGTGGTGGTGGTGGTGGCGGTTAGCTGGTTCCTGGTGGTGGTAGTGTTGGTTGTCGTGGTTGTTGGTGGCTTGCTGGTTTGGTGGCTTTGAAACGATGACCTTGTGTGGAGGCAGGAAGGGATGAAGGGAAAGGAAGGGGGAAGGGGTAGATGGATAGGGAAGAGAGAGGAAGGGGGAAGGGACGTATAGATGAATAGAAAGAGGGAGGGAGGAAGGGATGGAAGGAGGGAAATATGAATGGATGGAAAAAAGAAGGGAGGAAGGGGAGGAGCGAGGTATGGATGGATGGATGGATGTAGAGGGAGGGAGAGAGGAAGGGAGTAAGAGAGAGAGAGAGGGAAGGTAGAGAGGGAACCATAAAGGGATAGAGAGAGGAAATCATAAAGGGAATAGAGTTAATGTATGGCAGCAGGTCACCATAACCACCACCAACTGTATGTGTGTGTGTGTGTGTGTGTGTGTGTGTGTGGTGTGTGTGTGTGTGTGTGTGTGTGTGTGTGGGAACCTCACACACACACATACACACACACACACACACAAACACACATAGAGGCCCACTATAATAGCCAGTCAATCGTTGCAACACTTCATAATGCAATACCCCCGGGACAACAACAACAACAACAACAACAACACAACAACAACAACAACAACAACAACAACAACAACAATCACCTTAATATAGAGAGAAGGTCACCTCGCTGGTCATCTCATTAGCACATCGGGTCATAGAGAACGAGGCGGGGGAGGTGTAGTGAGGTGAGGGGGGGTGGGGGTGATATTTATGGTAGTGGCGGTGGTGCTGACCTCTGCGCCCCCTCCCCCCCTCCCATCAATAGCACCCACCCACACACACCCCATGAATAGTCCAGTGCCATCCATCCCCCCCTCCCCCCCCCTTACTCTCCAAGCCCCTCCACGCCGCCTGTACGATGGTATAACTTTGTTCATGAATATTGTAATGACCACATAAACTTTACACGATTGAACACTAACAGGAGAGTGTGAGGCTAACGAGAGAGAGAGAGAGAGAGAGAGAGAGAGAGAGAGAGAGAGAGAGAGAGAGAGAGAGAGAGAGAGAGAGAGAGAGAGAGAGAGAGAGAGAGAGAGATACACACACTTGACATATAAATATTACATCAAACTCTGCATTCATCAACAAACCTTACTCTCTTACCGCCAACAACTCATTCACTCACTCACTCACTCACTTAGCATCACCACAAGCAAGTGTTACAAGGCTTCCTCTCACCCGCACACCATCGCGCGCGTGTGTGTTCTCATCAAACCTTCCTTCATGCCCGCCAAGACGCGCCTCCAACACTCCCTCGCCTGTTGACTCCCGGGGCTCAGAAAGAAGTGTTGTTGCCTCACCATTAAGCGGCTCAGTCCCCACTTTAACACTGTCTGCTGATGGGAAAGTGGCGGTGGCTGGCTGTTGGGTGGGCCTCTGTGTGTGTGTGTGTGTGTGTGTGTGTGTGTGTGTGTGTGTGTGTGTGTGTGTGTGTGTGTGTGTGTCGCCGCCAAGGGCCTTCTCGTCCCCTCGGCGCGGCCTTCACCTTGATTGAATGTGACGCTGCCATTACTGCGCCACCTAATTGCTTCCTCGTTAGTTTCATGTGTCCATTAGTGTTATTACTCTGCACTTGTTTTCCTTCATCTATGCCCATCCTGTGTGGTATTGTTATTGAGGGTTGAGTGTGTGTGTGTGTGTGTGTGTGTGTGTGTGTGTGTGTGTGTGTGTGTGTGTGTGTGTGTGTGTGTGTGTGTGCTGCTTATTGTAATGGTGATGTGTAGACCACAGAGGTAAGAAAGGCGGTGTTTTTCCTCTCGCTGCGAGCTCCCTCTCAACACATCTCCCTCTTCATCTCACTCGCCGCACCACGCCCTTGGTCGCCTCGCGGACACCGACGTTCCACTGACGCTACGAACCCGAGGATTTGGACCACAAAAAGTTGCCTTCCGTGACCCGCAGGTCCCTGTTGCGCCGCGGTTTCGAGCTTGGCATTCATCCCTTGATTGCATCGATTTAACATTTAGGGCGCGCCTGTTGTCGCGGGTCATCACCCCTCCGCGCGTCGCCTGTTTCCAGATCCGTCGCCGGCGGGAGCAGCAGCCTGCAGGGGCGGAGCGGCGCAAGGATCAAGGCAAATACTTATGCCTCCCCTTCCCCACTTCCAGCCTTTGAATGCAGCGGAGCGGCCGTGCAGGGAGGCAGACATAATTGTGTTTGATGAGCCAGGGAGTCACGTGCAGGCGAGCTGAAGGACGCTGTTGTTGCATGCCATTATAGTGATTGATGAGTGGCGGCCCGTGTGCAGCGGTGTGTGGCTGAGACGACCCATTCACAGCGGCCTTAGGATGGCCAGGGACGGGGGTGGCGGGCGTCCTTCCGCCGCCCTCACCCCGGCGCCTCATGCTGGGCGGGACCTTGATACTTTCTCACTCTAGGTGACCTTGTTGGTGGTCCTGTTGAAGGAGTGTATCACCGCGTTGCTTTGCTGTGTGCTGTGTACTATTACTCCCTCACTAATGTGTCCCCTCAACCTCCCCTCAGCCTCCCCTCAGCTCCTCTTTACTCGACCTACTTCAGTGGCGTGAAGCTAGACGTCTTCCCTCAGCTCCTTAAACACAGCTGCTTTAGTGGGCGGCGGTGACGGCGAGGAGCAGTCACCTCATGGCTCCTCCTCACCCTGCTCTGCCTGCAGTGGCGGTATGCTTCATGGAGAGGCTGGAACCTGCATGTAGTTTGTAGTTGTCGTGAGGAGGCGTGTCTGTCTGTGATGTGTAGTCTGAAGTGTGTGTCTCAAGTGAGTGTGGTTTCGCCCCGCGGCCAGTGGTGCCTCAGTTCTACCAGACGGAGGTGAACAACGAGCACGTGATCCGGGGCAACGCGGCCATACTCAAGTGTGTCATCCCATCCTTCGTCGCCGACTTTGTCAACGTCGCCGGCTGGGTCTCAGACGACGGCAACACCTACCTTCCCTCCCGCCATGATGCCCACGGTAACTGCCGCCACACGCCGCCACGCCTGCCTCACACGTCTCCCTTCCTCCTGCAGGTGTACTCACAGCTACACTTACTTTACAGGCGGCAGCAGGTGTGGCTCGTCTGGCCCTCCATACTCACCTTGTCTCCATCTACAGGTCCTCAGAGTGTTGGCAGTCATTAAACATTTCACACCCAACACTGGAGTCACTGTTAGGTCAAGCACAACGGAGAGACTTAACGGTGAAACAGTCCTCGTTGATGTGTAGGGCGCGCCAGACAGTGTGTAGGACAGTAATGATCCTCGTTGCCCTGCCTCCCCCCCCCTAGTGGTGCACCAGCAGTATGAGACAGACGTTAACAAGGAACACGTGATCCGCGGTAACTCAGCCATCTTGAAGTGTGTCATCCCATCCTTCGTGGCGGACTTCGTGAGTGTTACGTCCTGGACCACGAATGACGCCGACGTGTTCTACCCCTCACAACACTACGGTAATGCCGCCGCCGCCCCACCCTCCCCTCCTTGCCTCACCTCCTTCCCCTCCTTCCTCTCCTCCCTTCCCTTCCCTTGATGCAGCTTCGGCTTTCAAGGTTACTGAGGCGGTGGATTGCTGGTGCTAATGTTTGCTGGTGTTTGTTTCTCTTTCAGATTCGTCCACTTTTTAGCTTCTCTTTCATCTCTCTGTGTCTCCATTTCAGAATCTCGTATTTATGTCCAGGCTACAAATTGGCTCCCAGCACGTTACTCTAAAGTTGATTCATGTTTAATTTACAACTTGGGTTCCCTGTCTAAACGCTGCGTCCTTATACCAACTTTCTGCTCCTGACGGCTTTGAAGTGACGGTGTTGTGTGTGTGTTGTGTGTGTGTGTGTGTGTGTGTGTGTGTGTGTGTGTGTGTGTGTGTGTCGGGGAGTCTTGTATTCATGGAAACGTCTCTCCCAACCTCCCTGACGCTGCAGTTGTGTTCCAAGCCTACGATTCTGATGTCAACAAAGAGTACGTGATTCGAGGCAACTCAGCCATCATGAAGTGTTCCATTCCTTCCTTCGTCGCCGACTTCGTCACCGTCACGGCCTGGGTCACCGGTCAGGGGGAGACCTTTTACCCCTCGGACCGTTATGGTAAACACTTAGAACCCCCCCCCAATCCAAAACAGCGTCCTCCCGCCCTCACCTGTAGGGACTAATGAAGGTCTCGTCTCCGTTTCAGGTTCTCTCCTTCTCATGTTTCTTGTAATTAATGTTTTCCAGTTTTCCAGAGCGGGTTATTTATATCGATTGATTTGGTTTCAGGTAAAAGGTGGATTTTCTTTAAGGTTTTTTAGTATTCCATGTCGCGTCGCCTTGTCTTGCCTTTCCCTTTCCCCTTTTCCTTCCTTCCTCCGCTGTGCTGTGTGGCTCCACCTCCTCCATCTCCTCACTACCTCCCTCACCATCTCCTTTCCCTAATTTCCCTGAACCATTCCCTCATTTCTCCTAATATAAACTCACCCTCCTCCTCCTCCTCCTCCTCCTCCTCCTCCTCCTCCTCCTCCTCCTCCTCCTCCTCCTCCTCCTCCTCCTCCTCCTCCCTCCTGATTCAGACCGTCGCTCCCTTACCTTGTCATCTCACTAATTCGGCGCGGCGCCCCCTGGGAGGCTGCCGTCAGCACTCCCCGCGCGCCCCCCGCTGATCCTCATTGTCTAGCTTGCGTTATTCCTCGCTCTGGTTTTCTTGTCGTGGGATCAAGATATTTCAGTGATAATCCTTTTGTGCATCAAGTAGTCTGTCTGTGTGTCTGTCTGTGTGTCTTCTGTCTGTCTGTATATACTTTCACCTTTATGATCTCTTCCCTCCACTCCTCCTTCCTCCTCTCTTCCCTTCTTCTCTCCCTTAACTTCTCTCTTCCATTCTCTGCGTTACCCTCTACTCATCCCTTCACCCTTTCACTCCTATCCTTTTATCTTCTATCCGTTTTTACTCTTTATTTATCTCCTTCCCTCATTGTCCTCCCGTCTCGCACCTGTCTGTTAGCCCGTCTCAGGTGTGGACTCAGACAGTTAGTTAGTCTGAGTCCAAATTGTCACACTGAGGAAGCAGGAACCTCGAGAATACAGACTGAAAACGACTTTGTGCGTGTGTGTGTGTGTGTGTGTGTGTGTGTGTGTGTGTGTGTGTGTGTGTGTGTGTGTGAGAGTGTGTGTGTGTGTGAGTGAGATGAGAAGGCCTCCGTACTTCCTCTACTTACTTGTTTAAATGAATAATAATAATAATAATAATAATAATAATAATAATAATAATAATAATAATAATGAAAAAATAATGAAGGGGTTGCCAGTTCGTGCTTTCAACCCGACACTTTATTGACTCTTCACACTAAGATGGCGGCGGTCTGGTCACCTTTCCCGATTACCAAAAGGTCAACTGAATGTCAGATATTTATATAAACTTTGAGCTTGAAAAAAAAAAAAAATCAAGCTGACTCACTTGGTACGTACACTTCATGACCTTGAAACGACCTAGGATGACGCAGTGTGACCTAAGATGACCCAGTGTGACCTAGGATGACATAGTGTGACCTAGGATGACGTGGCGTGACCTAAGATGACACAGTGTAATTAAACGTGACCCAGTATGACCTAAAGTACTCTGATATGACCTAGTGTGACCTGGTGTGACCCGTTGTGACCTAGTGTGACCTGGTGTGACCTAGTGTGACCTGGTGTGACCTCCCCGTAGTGGTGCCTCAGAGCTACGAGTGTGAGGTGAACAACGAGTATGTGATCCGCGGCAACTCAGCCATCCTCAAGTGCAACATTCCTTCCTACGTGGCGGACTTCGTGGGCGTGCAGGCGTGGGTGGATGGCGAGGGCGGCGTCTACTTCCCCTCCACCTCCTATGGTAACAAGTGGAGGCGTGTGGAGGAGGAGGGAAGAGGAGGAGGAGGAGGAGGAGAAGTCAGACATAATAACAGTTTCTCATGATTTTTTTTCCTTTCTACCTTTCAGATGTTCGTAACTTACTCATTCTCCTTCCCTTCCAGGTCAGCTGCTTTAAGAGATAATGAAACACCGCTCTCTCTCTCTCTCTCTCTCTCTCTCTCTCTCTCTCTCTCTCTCTCTCTCTCTCTCTCTCTCTCTCTCTCTCTCTCTCTCTCTCTCTCTCTTTTTCTCTTTCTCTCTCTTTCTTTAATAATTGCAGGGTTATCCAAGCTGCTCTTCCTTCCACACCTGTTTACCTAATTAGATTCAGGTACAATCTTGGTAACTTTACTCTACAAAAGCTATATTTTATGTGCTTGCCTTACCAGTGTGTGTGTGTGTGTGTGTGTGTGTGTGTGTGTGTGTGTGTGTGTGTGTGTGTGTGTGTGTGGAGTTGAAGGAAATTTGAGCTCAATTTCGAAGTCTTTGTATCGAGTTCTCTGCGGCCAACCCGAGTTTTCCTTTCTTTGTCTCTTTTTTTTTCTTCCCTCTCTCTCTCTCTCTCTCTCTCTCTCTTTTCCTATTGTGCGTTTGCTCTCTCTTTCAAAACTTCACAGATTTTCTTTCTGATTTTCTTTTTTTGTATCTGTCTTTCTGTCTGCCTAAGTTTCTGTCTCTGTGTGTTCTGTTTATCTATCTGTCTCTCTTTCTCTCTCTCCCTCTTGTCTCCACACACTTCCTTTCTCTTTCCCTCCCTCCCTCCCCTCCCTCCCCTCCCCCCATCCCTCCCTCCCCCCCCCTGCCATTAACGCCTGCAGCCTCGTTAAACTCGTCTACATAAATACTTGACATTCTTACTCTTCGTCTGCATTTAATGTATGTACACAAACTTAGCTCACTTTTACTTTTTGTTCTTTTTTTGTCCTTCACGTGTTCATCCTCTGCTACCTATCTTTGGTGTTGTCTCTGGTGGCTGGTTTTTGCTGCTGCTTCTTCTTCTTCTTCTTCTTCTTCTTCTTCTTCTTCTTCGTCTTCGTCTTCGTCTTCGTCTTTTATTCCCAGTCGTGTTGGTCTGCTTTTTTTTCTTCTCATTTTCGTACTCTTCTTCCTCCTTGTCCTTGTCTTCTCATGTTCTCCCCTTCCTCCTCCTCCCCTTCCTCCTCCTCCTCCTCCTCCTCCTCCTCCTCCTCCTCCTCCTCCTCCTCCTCCTCCTCCTCTTCCTTCACCTGCTGCGTTTCGTACCCAAACTCCGCCAGTTATCGCGACACAAATCGATCCACACCTGGCGCGACGGTAACCTTGAAAAACTCGCCTAAATATCACATTTTTCCTACAATATTTAGTGTCTCTTGGAGGGAGGGAGGGAGGGAGGGAGGGACTGTTAAGGAGTGAAAACAGGAGACAGAAGAAGAAGAGTCACTATTTGACCTGCCTGACCTACCTTTGACCTCCGCTATAGTGGTGTACCAGGACTACAAGAGTGAAGTCAACAACGAATTCGTCATCCGTGGTAACTCCGCCATCTTGAAGTGTCACGTGCCTTCCTTCGTGGCGGACTTCGTGAGTGTGCAGGCGTGGGTGGACGGTGAGGGCGGCGTCTACTTCCCCTCCACCTCCTATGGTAACCAGCGCCCTCAGGGGAAGGCGTGTTTGGGGGGGAGGAGGAGGAGGAGGAGGAGGTAGTAGTAATACCCTCAGGGAACAACTAATCACCTACAGAACTTTCGTCTCGCAGCGCTAATGACTGTTTTCACTTTCAGGCGCTACTGTACTGAGCGTTTCCCCGTGTAATTACAACTTTTTTTCCCCCTCTCCCTTTCCCTTCCTTCCCTCCTTTCCCTCCCTGAATATTAGCTCCCGGGGGTAATGAACGCCTCGGGGCTGGAAGTGGAAGGGCGCTGAAGAGTGTGTTATCTGGGGGCGTCGCGTCATGGTGCTCTGTCCGCTCCCACGATTGTAATAATTCTTTTAACATCTTCCTCGCGGTTTTAATGATCATTGAAGTCACACCAAGGATAGTTTATTTCGTGTTGTCTTTGTCGAGTTGCGTTCTTCTTTTCTTGTGATGTTTTTTTCTATTTATACTCTTTCTCCTCTGATTCCTTTCTTTTGGCTTTCATCTCACTTCGAATGTTCATATCATCCTTCATAGTTTCTCTTCATTATTTCTTCCCACCCATCCCATCTACCCTTCCGTCTCTCACACCTCTCTTCCCTGCTCCTGTAACACCCTGTAACGCCCCTGTAACGCCCTTGTGTCTGGTTATCAGTGGTGGCCCAGGTGTTTGAAGTCGGTGTGGCTGACGAGTATGTGATCCGCGGCAACTCAGTCATCTTCAAGTGCAACATTCCCTCCTTCGTGGGTGACTTCGTGAGTGTGACTTCCTGGAGCACAGACCATGGAGAACACTTTTACCCATCCAACCGCTATGGTAATGAAGGAGGGAAAGTGGAGTGTATGGGAGGTCTCGGTCTCGGTCTCTACTCCTCACTTCCTTCCCTCTCTTCTTCTCCTTCTCTTCTCTTCAACACTCCAATGGCTCACACTCTCTCTTTTTTTTATATATATTCCAGCCTCATCTGGTATGTATTATTCCACAGGTTCTTCGTCACCTGGTGTTATTAGTGAGTGTGTAAAAGGCCTTGTGCTTAATAGGTTAGATTATGATGTGGTGGTGTTGCTCAACCTTACCTTCACTTCACTTCCTTCTCTCCTCCTCTCTTCTTTTGTGTTGCCTTTCAGAATGTATTGATATTAATGTTCTCTAGTGTTTTATATTTCAGGTAATGGTTTCTATTGTTGTATTTTGTTTTATATATTGACTTTATTTATGTGTTTTATGGGTGTTTTTTTTCTGTTTTGTCTTTGGTGTGGTGGTGGTTTTTCCGTCTTCCTTCGCCTTTCTTCTGCTTTGATTTCTCTTATTCATTCTCCGTGATTGCCTGTCTCCGCCACCGCCGCCGCCGCCGCCGCATACCGTTTGCCCTAATTTCATTGCGATCCTCCTCTTCCTCTTCTTCTTCCTCCTCCTCCTCCTCCTCCTCCTCCCTATGTGTTCCTCATCCTCCTCCTCCCTATGTGTTCCTCATCCTCCTCCTCCTCCTCCTCCTCCTGTGGCTCCTTGATTCTCAGCTCACACGAAAAGGGAAATTTTATTCAGATTGAACCGTGAATACAAGTAGTGTGTGTGTGTGTGTGTGTGTGTGTGTGTGTGTGTGTGTGTGTGTGTGTGTGTGTGTGTGTGTGTGTGTGTGTGTGTGTGTGTGTGTGTGTGTGTGTGTGGACTCCGGTGCAATTTCTAGTGAAATGTTTTCCGTTGAATGTCGACTCGAAAAGTATTTTATTCTCTCTCTCTCTCTCTCTCTCTCTCTCTCTCTCTCTCTCTCTCTCTCTCTCTCTCTCTCTCTCTCTCTCTCTCTCTCTCTCTCTCTCTCTCACGGTGTACGCGTTGATTTGCATTTATTATGATGTACATTCGTCTGTGCGTCGCGTGGGTCGAGTGTTTCCATGCACGAAGGAGGAGAAGAAGGCGAGGAAGGAGAACGAACAGTAAAGATGAATAAGGAAAGAGAAGTGTTTACCTACGTTGAATATTGCACGAGGCGATAGAGGATAATGCTATGTACACACACACACACACACACACACACACACACACACACACACACACACACACACACACACACACACACACACACACACACACACACAGTTCTTACCTTCCAATCCCTCTTTCCTCTCACTCACTCCTCAGTCTCCCCATTCACTCCCTACTCACTCCCCATTCACTCCCCACTCACTCCCCACTCACTCCCCACTCACTCCCCACTCCCTTGGTCGTGGTAGTCGTGTCCCAGTTCTACAAGTCGTCCGTCGTGGAGGAGTACGTGATTCGAGGCAACTCAGCCATCATGAAGTGCAACATTCCCTCCTTCGTCGCCGACTTCGTCAGCGTCACGGCCTGGACCACAGACACGGGCGAGACTTTCCTGCCGTCACAGAATTATGGTAATGGTGGGCGGGCGCGTGCTTGTTCCCCCCATCCCGCCCACTCCCGGACCGGCGACACCCCACCCATTTCCTTCCATTATCCTCCTTTATTTTCCGTGTTCCTCTTCCTCCAGCACGTGTTAGGCAGGACATGTGGTCAATCTCACTCTCTCTTTTCCTCTTCCTCTTCCTCTCTCTCTCTCTGTCATTCACTCTCTCTCTCGGTACAACGCCCATATTTCCTTCCTTCCGTCCTTTATTACTAACTTGTGGTGTGTGTTTATTAACTTTCCCGGTCTGTTTCCAGTGTTATTTGGTGTTAATTGTTATCTTTGTCTTTATTTCCTTTCAGAATCTGTGGTTTTGATTGATGATTATTAAGTGTTTCTGTTCTTTTTCAGACACTCAGACAGACAGAGTTTGAAGCGACGTGACTCATGCAATTTAATATTATTCGTATTTCTGTCATTTTTCAGATTCCATAAAAAAACAAAAATAATTACCATTCGAATGACGTTCCGATAAATCCACTTTTTTTTTTATATATACTTTTATTTTCCTTTTTTTCCTTTTTTTTTTTGTGTGTGTGTGTGTGTGTGCGAGAGAGACAATTTCAGGGTCTGTGATTTATTCAATTTCATGCATTATTTCCTCTTCTTTTTGACCTGTATCGACCTTGCCCCGCCTCGAACCCGCCCCGCCCCGCCCCGCCCCGCCCCGCCCCGTATCCTCTCACCTGCCGTCGCGTCGTGCACCTGTCTTCATTTCCCGCCCTTTTTCCCCGCCCCCGTGACGCTCTCTGCCCCTCACCGCCCTCCCCACTGCTCCACTCCCTTATTACGACCTTCAACTCCCCTCGCGCGCCGCCACACCGGAAACACGTTGAGGAAGAAGAAAAATAGCTTCACGTAGTCATTATATTACCTTCTACATCGCCATCAGTACCTGCGATTATCTTCCATTACCTCCCTTCATCACTCTTTTGTCCTTCTCCTCCTCCTCCTCCTCCTCCTCCTCCTCCTCCTCCTCCTCCTCCTCCTCCTCCTCCTCCTCCTCCTCCTCCTCCAGCGTCTCCACCTCCTCCTCCTCTTCCTCAGTGGTCCACCAGGATTACCAAACTGATGTAGTACCAGAGTATGTGATCCGCGGCAACTCAGCCATCGTCAAGTGCAACATTCCCTCCTTCGTGGCGGACTTCGTGAGTGTGAAGGCGTGGGTGACCGACAGTGGCGACGCCTATTACCATTCCCAGGACTATGGTAAACAAGGGCGCGATGCTAGGGGGAGATCTATTTATTTATTTATTTATATTTATTTATTTTTCTCCTATTGTCAGGGTGATTTTCCGCGTGTGTGTTTAGGGTTAGTTAAAACTTGATGTCCTTGATCCCTTGTTCTCTTGTTCTCTCTTTTGTTTTCAGGTGATATGGAAGTCTTATATTATTATGTCTTGATTTCAGGTTGGAATTCAAATTTTTTTTTATATATTCGATTCTTCCTTCGTCTGCCAATTGTCTTTTATTTATTTATTTTGTTTTTTATCGTTCCAAATTTTCAAGCGAATGTGTGTTCATCCTCCATGATTTTTTATTCTTTTTTTTTCTAATCAATCTTTTATTTTTTTTTTTTTTTACTCGTCTCTCATGAGCGACGAAGTTTTGTGGTGGTCGTGGGGGTGTAGGGGGGGGAGGGATGAAGTTTTATTGGGGGGGACTTAATACACACACACACACACACACACACACACACACACACACACACACACACACACACACACACACACACACACACACACACATTTTTTGTCATCCGTTTTACACTTTAATTTCCGTGGCATCAAGGGAAAAAAAAAAATTCCCTCCCTTCTTCTTCCTCCTTGTTCCCTCCTCCTCCTTGGTCTTCCTCTCCTCCTTTGACCTTTGAAATGGATCCTCTTAGTACTAACTCGTTTCTGATTGGCCAGGCAGGACCCAATCAGATGCGTCCGTGGATATGATTCGTTCGTTCGTGTTTCATTCGTGTTTGAGTGTTGAAGCTTCGAGATGTATGGTTCAGTCTCTCTCTCTCTCTCTCTCTCTCTCTCTCTCTCTCTCTCTCTCTCTCTCTCTCTCTCTCTCTCTCTCTCTCTCTCTCTCTCTCTCTCTCTCTCTCTCTCTCTCTCTTCTTTATTACTTTTTTCCTCCCTTCCTTCCTTCCTTCCTTTCATTCCATCTTTTTTTTCCCTTTCTTTTATGCCTCCCTTTAACTCCCTTTAAATCCCCCTTTGTGTCCTCTTCCCTTTAATCATCAACTTTATTTTTTTCCCTTGACTTTTTTCCCCTTGCCCTCACGGCGTCACATTTCATTCCACATCATTTCACTGTCTCTTCCATCATCTCATTTCATCTCTCTCTCTCTCTCTCTCTCTCTCTCTCTCTCTCTCTCTCTCTCTCTCTCTCTCTCTCTCTCTCTCTCTCTCTCTCTCTCTCTCTCTCTCTCTCTCTCTCTCTCTCCGTTA